>VONZ01000846.1:0-120000 GCA_012976165.1 Labeo catla
AATCACCGGAAATGCCTCATACTTCTGAAATGCCTCGAACATCTGAAATGCCTCAAACCCCGGAAACGCCTGAAACCTCTGAAATGCCTCCAACGTCTGAAATGCCTTGGACACCTAAAATGCCTGAAACCTCTGAAATGCCTCAAACGCCTGAAAAGCCTAAAATTATCAGAAAGCCTCAACCACCTGCAATGTTTCCAACGCCTGGAAAGCCACAAGGTACATACCACATGTGATGATCCTGCAGCTACGTTACATTATGCAAAAAATGATTCTATAAATCACACTGTTAAACATTACACAACATACTGGAACATACTGAGCAAGAAAATAGATATATTGCATTTTTTTTGGGCAGTTAAAAATTAAAACTAAAACCATAAAAAACATATTTGAATTAAAATAATCTTTAACTGAAATGAGAGATTAATGAATAAAACTTATTTTACTTCATCATTCTCATTTGCATTTAGTTTAACTAAATACACTGAAACTGAAATAAAATAAAAAACTATATAGACATATTAAAAAAAAAAGTAAATAATAAAAAAAACTATATTTCAAAACTTTTAACTGAAATTAAAACAAATTAAAGATAAACTGAATTCACATTGCATCTCATTGCATGTTAATATGTTTAATGTCATTGTTGTGTCTCTTAGATAATTACTGCTGCACGCATTACGTCCATAGAGTCAGACTCTCCATAAGGAACAAAGTGACCAGCTACAAAATACAAAAGCCGAATGGACGTTGCAACATCCCTGCTGTAATGTAAGCAAAATCTGTGTGAATATCAGAGGCTTTTTTGTGATTCTTTTAAACATCATAGTCCCTGATGTTCAGTGCAATTGTCTCTCTGCAGCTTCAGAGTGGATCGTGACCATAAGTTTTGTGCTAACCCCCAAGAATATTGGGTCCGTGTTCTCATGGACAGGGTGGATGAAATGTTCCGAGGGTCAATTAAAGGTAGAAAGTTGCACAAAAGTGCAGATTCAAATCTTTTGGTTCAAATCTGTTGGTTTTCCATTTCATCTTGTCACTGAAAGTAGTTGTATTGCATATGGAGTTGGGTCAATGCATATCAGTACATTTATTGTCTTTGTTGTGTTTGTGATGTGTCTCTTAGATAAAACCTGCTGTCTGAGATATGTTGAAAGAGTTAGACTGTCGATTAGAAACAGAGTGACCAGTTACAGAAAACAAGATGTGAACGGAGGCTGCAGAATCCCAGCTATTGTGTAAGTAACATTTTATTGATACATATATTTTCCATATGGGAAGTGTTTACATAAAATTTAAAAAATACTAGATAAATTAATTGATGTCCCTGGAGAGGAATGGAGACATAGGACACACAATGATGGAATGGAATGCCTTAAAGTGCAGTAAATATAAGAAGCTCTATATAGGAATCTTTCAGACATTACAGTTAACGATTTTTATTGCAACTGTCTCTTGGCAGATTCAAATTGGACAATGACCAGGAGTTTTGTGCTGATCCCTATGAAATATGGGTCATTGAACTCATGATGAGTGTGACCAGACGGCCACATTCATCGTATTACATGCCTAAAATTCCTCCAATGCCTCGAATGCCTGAAATGCCTCGAATGCCTGAAATGCCTCGAATGCCTCGAATGCCTGAAATGCCTCGGATGCCATTTTGAATGCCTAAAATGTTTAGGATGCCCGAAATGCCTTGGATGCTCTAAAATGACTTGAATGTGTGTAAAGTCTGAAATGCCTTAAAACACCTGAAATACCTCAAACATCTAAAATGCCTCAAAAACCTGAAATGCCTCAAAGGCCTTCCTATGCTTTCCATGTCTCCAATATATCAAGTTCCTCCAATGCATAAAATGCCTTCCATACCTTCCATGCCTCAAATGCCACTTTTCTTAACTGAATTAAATGTATTAAAAAAAAATCAATAAAAATGTTCTTTTCTAATTGTACTGTGATAAATTTAAATCTGTGTTTGAATAATGTTTGCATACAGATCAACTAATTTATTATTGAATTGCTACTGGCCATAAATAGCCTAGTAAAAAAGTAATAGATTTCAAATGCATTTATTTTATACTAAGTATAGTTTAAGTCTATTAACATATTTACTGACATATCACTCAAAACTATATATAAAAATTGTAATTAAACTTTATTTGAAGTACTACTTGTGCACAATGCACATTTCTTAATATTAAGCCTAAAATATGTTTTAATGTCTCTATTCATGAGGACTGCATGAACCAAACAATGGGAACTTTTTGTTATTAGCCCATCATGACCCAGTGTTGCAAGAGTTACTGGATAAAAAACGCCACATCAGTTATTTAAGCCCAGATATTCAAAATTAATTGATTTCTTTATCATCTCAAAAGCTCCACAAACAAATTTTGTCTGAGATAAAGGAGGCAAAATTTTATTTAATCATAATAGACACTACTCAGGATATTAGCAAAGTCGGTCAACTCAAGTATTCAGATGCGTTACTGTTCTCAAAGCCGAAGATGATCGACTCGCACTGATGTCAATGAAAGTTTTCTGGGATTCCAGAACATCATACTGCAATCCTTGATTTGATCCAAAGTAAGGAGTTCTATGCTGTGGTTCAGTTTCAGCTTTCTTCAAGCCATAGTATCAAAAGGTAGGAAATGCTGGAAAGTCAGCTTTCAAAGCCAACACTGAAAAGTCTTTGTTCCTTGTGATGGGCGTCCAGTCTTTTAGTAAATGTTAAAGAATACACAATCACCCACTAAGACGTGAACAGACAAAGGGACAAATGAAAGTAACGGTATAAATACACTGGGGATGTTTACCAGAACCGAAACAGGTGCGTGGAACTAATTAACAACCAAGCAGACTAACTAGGGAAGTCATTTCCCCAATAACACAGGGAAAACACTAAAACCAAATATAAACAGAACATAACCTTGACAGTGTAGGAGAACTTCAGCTTGAAGACAGGTTAAGCATCAAATGCTAAGATAAAATAACTGGAGTCTACAGACTGATAAATAAATAAATAAAAAATAGACTAAATTATTATATATATATATATATATATATACATCACAATTTAAAATGAGCAATCTGTCCACCTTTTTCTTCCTGTAAAAGTGGGTGTGGCTTTTTTTAGCTGTACAAAATGGCTCTTTTTGCTATTTGATATTGCAAATTACCATATTATTTTAAAGTATTATCATAATTATGAACTTACTGGTTTGTAGTGCAAACAGTTTTACCGTTTACTGCACGTTGTTATTCTTCTCATTATTTCCCTATAGCAAATTACCATATTATTTTAATGTATTATCATAATTATGAACTTACTGGTTTGTGTGAATATATATATATATATATATATATCAGATTTTAGTTTTATTATTGAACTATTTTTAATAGTTTTAGTTAACAATAACAACACTGATTATTAACAGCAGCAAATATGTACCTTTTAATGAAAACAAAAATGGAGAATTAATGCTTTTTTCATTAACAATTTTAACTTTTTTTTATGAATATAAATATAAAAAATGTTCTCATTACCTGACATATTAATAGATAATATATGCATTGTATTAATAAAAAAAAATAAACAATGCATTATGCTTTATATTTTCCCCCTTTTCAAGTGATTAAATATCCCATAAATGTTAAGGTAATAAGAATTATGGAATATTTAGGAATAATTATTAATCAAGTGCTAAACTTTTACAGTAAATTACTGATAATTGAAAAAGTGAATACTTGTAGCATAAGGCTTGTAAAATGTCTGCGCTTATTAAAATGTATTAATTAAGCTTAGCATGCTATTTATGAACACTTAAACACATTAAATAGCTCAAAACCTTAAAAACCTTTATCTGCCTTAGTCGTGGTCATCCATTTGTTAATTATATGGGTCCGGCTTCCAGTCTCATGCACGTCTAGCTATTTTAGCTGTACAAAACAGCGCGTTTTGCTGCTTGATATTGCAAATTAGTGTGTCTCGCCATATTATTTTAATGTATTATCTTAATTATGAACACACTGGTTTGTAGTGCAAACAGTTTAATCATTTCCTGCACGTTATAGAACATTAAAGTGCGTGAACATTGAATATCATCTGCAGAATGTTTTATATATATATATATATATATATATATATAAATTAAATGCTAAAACTTAATGGTCTGTCAGTCAATGCTGTTATTATATCTTGCCACTTACTAAAAATGCATTATTTAAGCTTGCCATACAACTTATGAACACCTAAATGCATTACATGAGAATTCAATGATCATTTACTTGCCTTCAAGTTGTTACCAACTCTGGATTATCTTCTTGAGAACAAAAGAAGATAAACAATGTTAGTAACCAAATGCTGGCCACTGGGGAAAAAATACTGTGGAAGTCAATGGCAGCTGTTTGGTCACTAACATTCTTCAAAATATCTTAAATCTATAAATTTTCTTCTTGGTAATTAAATCAACCCATGTCTGGAACAACTTGAAAGTGAGTAAAATATGACAAATTTTTAATTTTTGACTGAACTATCCATTTAAATACCTTAAAAAAGTAGAAAAGACCTTCATTTTATAGAAATACCCATTCTGTCAATCACATCTCTCTTTGTATTTCTTAATGTTGTCTATAAGATGGCACAGACGGCGGAGTGCTCTTGTTTCCTTTGGACGGTCGTGGGATGAGACCAGCACCTCCTGCCGGGACGGGTGTTGGCGGGACAGAGAGCAGTGCATCCCGCCGACTCTACAGATCTGCTTCTCCGGATTTGGTTTAGAACAATCCGGTAGATCCCGGTGAGCGGGCTTCGGGAGTCCAGCACAGCGTTGTTCCTGAGGTGAATCTCTGTGATTCCCAGCTCCTCGAGTGCGAGTTTGACCGAGCGCTCTTCCACAGAAAGCGTCCGTGAAGCATCGGCCAGGTGCGCAGGTGTGGGAGGAGCAGGTGTGTACGGCTGAGGATACTCGATTCCCCTCAGCCACGCGCCGGACATGATCTGCGCCAGGGATATGCGGTCAGCGGGAACCAGCGTCAACGCGCCCTTAATCACGTACTGACAGACGTCAGGTACGTACGCAGGAATGGCGTAGGATCCTCTGAGGATACAGAAGCGCAGTCGTCTCAGATTCGAGCCGTTAAAGGGGAACGTGGCCGTCACCATGAAGTACAGCAGGACGCCAAGAGCCCAAATGTCCACCAGCGGTCCGATGTAACCCTTATCCCGGAAGAGTTCGGGGGCGGCGTAGGGCGGAGAGCCGCAGAAGGTGGTGAGGATGTCGGTGGGTTTGCATTCAGCACTGAAACCGAAGTCGCCCACCTTGATGCAGTATGTGGCGGTGTAGAAGACGTTTTCAGCCTTCAGGTCCCGGTGGATGATGTTGTTGTCATGCTAAAGGTAAAACACATTTTTATAACTGACTACAGTGCACAGTATGTTGATTTTCTGTATGAATGCAATACTTTAAACGAAACATTGTATGAAATTTCCACTTTTTTTTTTTAGCTTTATTGCAGTTACGTTTCTGGCGTGTTTGCAAGCTCAGAAAAGCTGAAAAGAAATCGGCAGCCAGTTTGTTATGGGTTGTCTCAGGGTTGCCAAGTTTTCAAAACAAAACCCGCCTGATTGCTACTCAAAACTAGCCCAAACATAGCCCAATCAATTTTGAGAGGGATCCTCCGGTAAAAATCGCCTTATGGGGGGTAAAATACACGTTTTAGCGGGATTCCCCTGGTAAAATTAGCATTGCAGCTGCAAAATATTACCTTATTGGGGTCGTTTCAACCCGTGGACATTAAAGGGGTCATCGGATGCCCATTTTCCATCATTTTCTTAATGAAAGTCTATAATATACTTTGGTTAAAAATTCTCAATGGTAGTGTAAAACCTTTTTTAGCTTGCCGAAATCAGCTCTGCAAAGATCATCTCATTCTGGTCGAGGCTGCTTTAAATGCAAATGAGCTCTGCTCGCCCCGCCCCTCTCTTCTCTCTGTGGAGTGATGAGCCTGTTTGCTTTAGCTGCATTTAGCCGCGTTTAGCTGCTAAACTTGCTAACTAGCACATTATTAGCAAAGACAATCCCAAAGATTCAGTATAATTCAGTATAATCCCTTATACTCACTTCTGCTGTAAGTGAAGCTGGATCACGAATGATTCGCACGAACATAGACGGATATATGTAGATCGGGAGGTGCATTCTCTTTACAAACAAACGTAATCCACTGCATCTTCAGCAGCTCAGATGTCTGGAGTAAATGACGACCATGTTCATTATTACATTCAGCAACACAACACCTCAATCGCTCCATTCTTGTCTAACTTACATCCCTGCTCCGGCATCAAAACAATGGAGGAAAAACCACTGCATGGATTTTTATCATTATAGGGTAGACTTGTTCAAACAACATGTAAAAGTGATCTTAGCATCTGATGACCCCGCAGAAACAGTGTTAAAATAGCCCAATTCAGTGGGAGACTGCGGACTTGGCAACACTGGGCTGTCTAGGTCTAAAACTGGTTTCTAGGTAAATAGCTATTTGAATAAGACCACCCTTGTTGACACGCCCCACCGAAGAGAGGGGCGGGGCAAGTAGTAGCTCATTATCATTTAAAGAGCCATGCACCGAAATAGCTCTTTGTGAACCAAGGTGTTTTACATGACCATTGAGGAATTTTAAACAAAGTATGCTACAGACATTTCATGAAGACCCTTAAGAATCATAACAACTTGTGCATCCAATGTTCCCTTTAATGAGTGCACTACATTTGTGACCCTGGACCAAAAAACAGTCATATGGGTCAATTTTTTGAAATTAGGGTTTATACATCACCTGATAGCTGAAAAAATAAGTTTTCCATTGATTTATGGTTTGTTAGGCTATATATTATAATATAGTTATAAAAATATATTTTGGAGTGAAAGAGAAAAATCATGTGAAAAACAAAAAACAAAACTATTTTACAGTACAGCTGTTGTCACATTGCATTTTTATAATTGCTGACATATCTTTATTTCTGTTTTATTGCAATTAATCATGCAGCCCTAGAATACAGAATACATAAAGCAGTATGTAGACTGCAAACTGTGGCTGTATATACTGTACCTAAAAAAATAATGTTTAATAAATGAATTTAGATTGTTTAAATTTGTTTTGTTTACTGTTTAAAAAAACTAAATATTAAGGTTAAGCTCTGAGGCAGTCAGCACAGTGTCTCTCACCATGTGTTTGACAGCAGACAGTATCTGAGAGAAGACCAGTTTACTCTCCAGATCAGACAGGCGTCCTCTGGTGGCGATCCTGGAGTACAGCTCTCCTCCAGGCGCATACTCCATCACCAGATGGAGCCTGCGAAACGTCTCCACCACCTCATACAGACGCACAATGTTGGGGTGAGACAGTCTCTCCATGCAGCGTATCTCAGACAAGAACAACCTCTGTGAGCGCTTGTCCAAACGCAACTTATCCAGGATCTTAACAGCAACCCTTTCTGAGAAAGAGGAATAAAAGAGAAAAAGGGGAGAAAATGTACCACGATAAGGCAAATCATTTAAAAAAGTAGTTTTGCATGTATCAATTTCATGTGCGTGGTCAGGCATGTTCCATATGTTGCTGTGAAAATGTTAATTGGAGTAAACCAGGGTTAATATAGTTAACTAAAACTAAAATTTAAACCATGAAAAAAAAAACATTTTATTTCAGCTCAAGTATAGGTCAACTTGATGTGCTTATATAGTTAAAACCAAAACTGAGATAAAAATTGACATGTACAAAAGACACAAAAACTATTAAAAATTACTAAAATGACAACAAAATTACTAGAACTTTAACTAAAATTAAAACAAAAAAAGTAAATAAGTAAAGAAAATAAAATGCACTTTCCTATATATGAATAGACTTGACTGTTCACATTTCAGTCATTATTAAAAATCATAAAGTAAAGCTGATTCAAAATTTTATTAAAAACTATAATAGAATCTTAATTATACTAAAATAAAACTGAAGTAAACAAAAAGAAAATTCTTACATCTTGACTGTTCACATTTCAATTGTTACTAAAAATAATACAATAAAAAATAAAAATAATAATACAAATATCTAACATAAAGAATAAAACATACTTTATTTATTATTATTATTTCTTTTTTTACAAATACAATTCATGTTTTTATTGTCAATTTGTGTGACTTAAAAAATAATACAATAAAAATAAAAAACTATAAAAATAATAATACAAATATCTAACATAAAGGATAAAACAACTTTATTTTTATTATTATTATTTATTTATTTTTTATTTTTTTACAAATATTGTTCACATTTTTATTGTCAGTTAGTGTGACTTCAAAAAAAAAACTTCTGACCCCACAAAAATATTTAATATAATATAATATAATATTTAACATGTTCATCATAGAAGAGGTGTATTGTATGAAATGGACTTTTGATATATTTTTTTTTACATAAATAGATCTGGGCACAAAAAAAAAACATTGACACAAATGCACACCTGAAACAATCATAAAATATTAAAAAAAATGAAATGATTTGACCACGTTTGTAACTTCTAATCTCTTTTATTTCTTAACAGGTAACATTCGTATGGTGACAGGACGGGTTGTACAGGACATTAGGGTGGGCCTCCAGGTGGGTTTATAGAAATGAACACATCCTGATGAAGATTAATTATAATTAGATTAACCCAGATTTGACTCCCCCCAGATTTGTCTATGACGCCATGAACACATGTTCAATTGCTGTCCACAACACAAGTTTGAAGGGATGTTTAGATATTTTGCATCAAATGCAGCGACACTCAGACATTTTAAATGATTTCTAAATTAACAAAGAAACTGTCTCTCACCTTTGGTGAGGTCGTGAATGCCAAGTTTGACTTGGGAGAAGTTTCCGCTGCCTATTTCTCCGCGAAGCTCATAAAAGCCAATCCGTTTGCCGAAGGTGATGTCATCGACAAGCTTCTCCTTGTGTCCGAGGTCATAGACGGCTCTCTCGAAGGGCGTCTGCTTCAAGCTGACCTCCGGACTCACAACTGAAGGTTTTCTGTTCAATGCTTGAACTCTTTTCTTCTCCTCCGTGGTTTTATCGACCTCCATCCAGGCCAGCTGAGGCACGAGCTCTTTGTGGTGAGACGGCATTGTTTGCTGGGCCACCTGCCCTGTACGAAGGAATAGATTTTATTAATAAAAGCAATAAGATTAAATGGAGATTTTTTTTCTGTACTAGTCTTCTCCTCCTTTAGATGTTTCTTCTGTAAAAAAGACCACTGTTATCTAACACGCTCTCATTTAAAGTTTTAGAAGAGATCTTAACATCTTAAACTGTGATCATATTTCTTAAGATACCAAAGTCAGATCCTTAGAAAACTTTCTGAGAACTTCTGAGATTTTTCAGTTCTCACTTATGTTTTATTTAAAGGAGAACACTTGCAGAACAACAATTCACAAATAATTTATTCACCCCTTTGTCATCCAAGATGTTCATGTCTTTCTGTCTTCAGTCGTGAAGAAATTATAGTTTTTGAGGAAAACATTTCAGGATTTTTTTTAAGTCCATATAATGGTGCCCCGACTTCCAAAATGTCGTTTAAATGCAGCTTCAAAGGCTGAAGAAGTGTTTTATCTAGCGAAACGATCGGTCATTTTTTTCGGAAAATAAATTTTAAAATATTTTTTAAGCATAAAAGCTTGTGTAGCACAGGCTCTGGGATGCACGTTCACGACGCTACATACTATTGAATCGGGTCGAAAGGTCACGTGGAACTACAGACCCAGTGTTTACAAAGCGAACGCTCAAAGACTAAGAAAGTGCAAGTTAAATTGTAAACACTGTTTACAAACAAAAAGGTACAACGATGTCCTCCTCTCAAGTTGTAGGAGAAAATAAGATAGAGTTTTTCACCATACTCAGTACACAGACGATGAACTTAGACGTGATTCGTAGTAGTGATGGGAAGTTCAGATCATTTTACCGACTCGGATCTTTGAGTCTTGTTCAGCAAAATGAACAAATGTTTTTTCGAGTCATTTCGTTCATTTTAGCAAAATATAATTAAAATGTTACGTGTTACTTCCCTAACACATCTACTGCTTACAGAAACGTTGATCACACTACAAACAAGACAAAACTATAATGCTATAAGAAACAGAAAAGATTAATTCATTGTTTACCTGGGTCTTTAGTCTATGATTAGCTCACCTCACCTCTTATCTGACAAGTTTTTGGGTCTGAGTTAGTCGTTCATCACGTGACATCCCCATAAGATGAATGAATGATTTGAAAAACCTAAAGACTCGAAACAGGTGAACTAATTTCAGTACAGAACCTAATAGGATGCTGCGCATGTGCGACTGAACGAATCACTCCTCGAGACGACTCGTTCTTCCCGAGTCACAATCATTTTGAACGAATCATTCAAGAACGACCCATTACTAATTCGTAGCATCGTGGATGTGCATCCCAGAGCCTGTGCTACACAAGCTGTTATGCTTAAAAAATATACAAATTTTTATTTTTCGAAAAAAATGACCGATCGTTTCGCTACGTAAGACCCTTCTTCCTCGGCTGGATAGTTTAGAGCCCTTTGAAGCTGCATTTAAACTACATTTTGGAAGTTCAAAATCGGGGCACCAATGAAGTCCATTATATGGAGAAAAATCCTGAAATGTTTTCCTCAAAAACCATAATTTCTTTACGACTGAAGACAGAAAGACATGAACATCTTGGATGAAAAGGGGGGGAGTAAATTATTTGTAAATGGTTGTTCTGGAAGTGGAGTTCTCCTTTAAGGTATCAACTTTGTCTCTGATGTTTCTCAAAAGATACCTTGTGAGAAATGAAAATAGACCCAAACGACTTAATAGCTGTCATATGGTTCTTGGCAGAACTGTTTGAGTTAATATTGAGATCTGAGCATAATTTGAGATGTTTTTGAGATCTCTTCTGAGATTACTCTAATCTTTTTCTCAGGAGAAACACCTAAGATGAAGCAAAAGATCCAATTTGATTTGATATGACTGTTGTCTAGGTGGGAAGAATCCAGATATTAAGATTTTCTTACCTATGGGCAGATCTCAATATGAACTCTATGAACATTAAATGATTCCTATTCCAAATAATCTGAGTTATGATATTCACATTTATATAGATCTAAAGTGTTGTTTTCATGTCTCTTAGTCTTAATTCTACTAAGGAATCTTAAGAGAACACCTAAGAACTCTTCAGAGTTTCCTGAGCTACAAAAAAGAGGTATAAATAGTTTTTTATTTTAAATTCACAGTCAAGAGTTATATAGTTATTTGGGGAACTAGATAAGAAACGTTTGAGTCAATATTGAGATATTTTTGAGATCTCTTCTGAATCTTGTAAGACTGTTACTGGGGTTTATTCCTTAAGAGAAACACCTGCAATAAAGGCACTTCAGCGAAAGTCTCAATTTAATCTCATAATTGCTCATAAAATATCCAAATATGAAGATCTCAATATGATCTCAAACACTTCTCATTAAACACTTCCTATTCCAAAAAAACTAAGTGATGCTATATACATTTAATTGATTGAAATGTATTTTACATGTCTTTAATTTCTTCTACAGAATTTCAGGAGAACATCTCAGAACTGCATAAAGTTTCCTGAGTTATGAAGGAGCAACATATGAGCAATAACATTTTCTTATTTGTCCTTAAAATTAAATAAGACCATTCAGGATATAAAATTGTTTTAAAACTCACACAGAATTGGCCCTCTTCCATTTTTATCAGGTGGATAGAACATTTATCAACTTTGTCTCCTATGAGTTCATATTGAGATCTCTTCTGAAGGACACTACGGTGGTCTTTTTCTCAAGAGAAACACCTGTGACGAAGGCGACTTCAACAAAAGTCTCCATTCAATTTTATAATTTCTGTCTAGGAGGAAAAAAAATCTAGATATGGGAAGCCTATGAGGAGATCTCATTATGAACTCAAACGTTTCTCATCATCAGACACTTCCTAGTCCAAATAATTTTATTGATGCTATACACAATTAATAGATTTAAATGTCTTTATCATGTCTTCTTTAGTTATTTCTACTAAGAAATCTCAGGAGAACATCAGAGAACTCCATAAAGTTTCAAGAGTTATGAAAGAGCAACATATGAGCAATAACATTTTATTTTTTTTCTAATTCACACAGAATCTGTGCTCTCCTATTTTTCTCTATGAAAAAGGACACTTAAGTGTTTCTCTTAAAATTCCGTATGAGAAATAAAACGAGCCAGTAGCTGTCATACAGTTCATTAAAGAACTTTGGAGAAACGTTTGAGTACTTATTGAGACATTTTTGAGATATTACTAGGGTCTTTTTCTTAAGAGGAACACCTGAGATGGAGGGGAAAATTTCTCCATTTACTCTCAAAATTATTGTCTACTGTCCAGAAATCCAGGAGCCTATGTGGAGATCTCAGTATGAACTCAAACATTTCTCATCAAATGTTTTCAGTTCCAAATAATCTTTTTAATGTCTTAAATTTAAATTTAAAATTAAATGTCTTAATCATGTCTTCTTTAGTTATTTCTACTCATCTCAGAACTCCACAGCGTTTAATAAGCTATAAAAGAGCAAAATCTGAGCATAACATTACCTGAAAACTCAAATAAGACCATTCTGGATTTAAAACTGTTTTTTAACTCTCTTGTTTAATTACCTTTTAAGTATAAACTTTGTCTCAGATGTTTCTCTTAGAATTCCATATGAGAAATAAAATGAGTCAATAGCTGTCATACAGTTCATTTGAGAACTTGGAGAAACGTTTGAGTTCTTATTGAGATATTTTTGAGATCTCCTCTCAATTTCAAAATGATATTACTAGGGTCTTTTTCTCAAGACAAACACCTGAAATGGAAGAAAATCTAGAAAAGGTCTCCATTTAATCTCACATTTATTGTCTATTGTCCTGAAATCAACGAGCCTATGTGGAGATCTCAGCGTGAACGCAAACATTTCTCATCAAATGTTTTGAATTAAAAAATAATCTGTTATACACATTTATAAAGACCAAAACTGTGTCTTCATGTCTTTTTATTCTTATTTCCACAGGAGAACATCTGGGATCTCCAAAAAGTTTCCTGAGCTTTGAAGGAGCAACATCTGAGCAAAAACATTTCTTCCTTGTTCTAAAAAACCCATGTAAGACAGTTTAGAGTATAAAAGTGTTTTTAAACTCACACAGAAATTGTCTTCTCCCTTTTTTCTCAGTCTTTAGGGGTAAAGAGCCGCTTGTCATATTTAAAAACATCCTCTACGTCTTCTGGTTTCTCCTCACAGTCTCAGATATGTCCAGTAACGTCCGAATACATCCACAGTTTACCCAGATCTGCCCATTTACAGTTCCAGATTGCTCAACGTCCTTAAGATCCCAGTGTTGTTGGTCATATGCATGAAGAACAGTCTTATTCAATCAGGTGAGTATTATTTATTAACACTCGTCTCAATGAACATGCGGTCTGCTTGCTTCTGTCACACAGAGTGCCGCTCTCTGGTTCATGTGTGTGTAATCCCGTCTCACACACTCACCTACAGACAGGTGACTCAACTCTGACCCCTCCTGCGGTGGGATTACGGCGTCCAGCTGTCTGTCACTCGCTCCACATGCAAGCAGAATTTAGGTTTGTGTGTCTGGCTCCTATTTTGTGTTGCTATGGGGTTGCTAAGGTGTTTTAAATGGTTGGTACAACATTGTTAGATGGTTGCTAGAGTGTTGCTATGCAGTGTTCCAAGTGGTTGTTAGAGTGTTCTAAATTGTTTCAAAGTGGTTGCCATGGTTTTCTGCATAGTTTTCAGTGGTGTTTTGAGTGGTTGCTACAACAATATTAGGGTGTTGCTATGCAGTAGCTGAGTGTTCTAAATGGTTGCCAAAGTATTCTAAGTTGTTTGCTGGGGTGAAAAACACCCATAGTAGTTTACTGTCTTAACATCTATTTCTCCAGTACTCTCTTCACACATGAATGAGCAATGTAGAGGTCAGTTATGTGTAACTACATAATATGACCTAATTATGCAAGACTGTTTTTCTCTGATGGTTGTAACAGGACGTCTACTTGAGCGCCTCCAGACTGAAGGATAAACAGGCGGCCACAATCTCCATCAGGACCAGACGTCTGGCATCAGAGGGAGCTGGACATGTCTGTCTGATGTCTGTCTGTCTGTCTGTCTGTCTGTTACAGAGAAAGTGACTCACATCTGATCCGCTGCAGTTCATTCTGTCGACAGAGGAGTCGTGGTGGGTAGACATGTTTTTTGTGTTTTACATGTATGAGAGTATAAAAATTGTAGATAAAACATAGTTTTAAAATAATATTAATGCTTTTTGGCATTATATTATGTAATATTAAAGAACAATGGGACATGCATATATATATATATATATATATTACATTTCAGTATCAACTCCACTGTATTATATTATATTGTAATTTTCTGTATATTCTAAACTATATTTTTGATTTATCTGTATATTTCTTTTTTTTATATTTGATATATTTTTTTTTTACTTTTGATAATGATTTGTGTTTTCTACTAATGTGCTTAATTTTTTTTACTAGCAGATAGATTATAGAGAGATTAGAATAGAATAGAATTAATAAAATAGGTTAAAATATAATAAATATAGTACATTTTCTTTTTTCACAATAAAACATACAGAAAATTTAGAGCTGCAAAAGGATAATTCGCGATTAATTGATTCAAAATAAACGTTTATGTTTGCATACTATATGTGTGTACTGTGTATATTTATTATGTATATATAAATACACACTTCTTGTGTTTTACATGTATGAGAGCATTAAAATTGTAGATAAAACATAGTTTTAAAATAATATTAATGCTTTTTAGCATTATATTATATAATATTAAGGGACAATGGGATATGCATATATAATCATGCTTATCCAATCAGAACATGCTCATATATATATATATATTTCTTTTTTTTTTTTTTTTTTTAATTTTTAGGCTTAATTGAATTTTTTTTTTACTAGCAGATAGATTATACAGAGATTATGTAATAGAATAGAATTCCAAAATGATTAGTCGTCATTAATCAATTCAAAATAAAAGTTTATGTTTGCATACTATATGTGTGTGCTGTGTATATTTATTATTTATATATAAATACACACACATATATGTATATATTTTTAAAATATTTTTATGTATATATAATTTATATTATATATAAATACAAATGTTTTACATATTAATCAAACATATTTTTCCTTATATACATGTATGTGTATGTGTGTTTATGTATACATAATAATTATACACAGTACACACACATATGTGACCCTGGACCACAAAATCAGTCATAAGGGTCAATTTTTCAAAATTGACATTTATACATCATCTGAAAGCTGTAAAACAAGCTTTCCATTGATGTATGGTTTGTTAGGATAGGGCAATATTTGGCTGAAATACAACTATTTGAATATCTGAAATCTGAGGGTGCAAAAAAATCAAAATATTGAAAAAAACACCTTTAAAGTTTCCAAATGAAGCTCTTACTAATGCATATTACTAATCAAAAATCAAGTTTTTATATATTTACAGTAGGAATTTCACAAAATATCTTCATGAAACATGATCTTTACTTAATATCCTAATGATTTTTGGCATAAAAGAAAAATCTTGACCCATACAATGTATTTTTGGCTATTGCTACAAATATACCCCAACAACTTAAGACTGGTTTTGTGGTCCAGGGTCACATATAGTATGCAGACATAAACTTTTATTTTGAATTGATTAATCGTGACTAATCGTTTTGCAGCTCTACAAAATTTGAATATATGAAATAAATGACAGTATCACAAATTGCATTACAACACAAATTGCATTATAAGAGAATTAGCTTTTTAATAAATACAATGTTTTGTCAATTAAATCATAAAATTGTCTACTCTAGACCTGGATCTTAAAATTATAATTTATTATATGACATAATGTCATGTAAAATTTCAAAACACCAAAACCTCAGTCTAATCTTTTATTTGTTTATTTATTTATTGTATAGCACTTTACAGAGTTGGTCCATCTAGTTTCCAAACCATTCTTGTAAATTTCTGTGGTACTTTACTTTTGATAAACAGTCTGGTTTAAATGCCAGTTTCTCTCCTCTAAAATCCAACATTGTTATCTTCACTGTTGCATGTTTCCAACATCTGAACTTCATTCATCTCCTCTTTTCTCTTTGAAACTTTCCCTCAATTCATATGCTTCATGTGGAGGAGGGTCCTGGTTCTCTCTGAATGCATTATCATGGAAAAATGACTGCTTTTGAGACCAAAACAGCTCATTCCATATTCACGTTTACTGTTGCATGTGTCTAAACATCTCTCAGTAAGCTGATGGATGAAAACAGCACAGCAGACAGCATGCTAGTGGAAAGCTAATCATGACTGATTGGCTGTGATTTAGGAGTTTCTTTGACCAGATTAGTGGGTTAATCAGCGGCAGTATTGCCGTAATCAGTTGGCATTGGTCTTTGTAGTGCGAGGTGTGTAACCTGTTTAGTGATTGTAATGATTGAAGTGAAAACAGCTCAAAAGGAGGAAACATCAGAGAAACACACCCAATACACATTGAATACTACAATGTAGGAAATGCAACATCAACAATATAATATAATATTACAACAGAGCTGAGATTGAAATGTGTGTTAGTAATTTTCACAAGGAAAATGACCAGCTGATGGATTCACACTTTAGATAATGATTTATATTTCCTAATGTGTTCAATTAACTTTTACTACATTTATTCATTTTTGAGCTATATTTAACATACTTAGCATATCTAAATATTGTATAATTATAGATTATGTATTTTAATTATAATAAATGATGTTTTTAATATTATATTAATAAATTTAGTTATATATATATATATATATATATATATAAAATTTGTATAAAATATACAGAAAGGGATAGATAGATAGATAGATAATAAATGATTATATATTTAAATATAAATATTTTTTTTCTAAATTATATATCAGGTATTTATATAAAATAAAAATTTTGGATAGATAGATATACTAAATTTAAAGACAATTTCCAACAAATCACAAAAACATACCACAAAAATATACACAACGCTATAATCAATTATACAAGAAACAGCCTACAGAAATCTATAATCCCAAATAAATAATTGAAAGTTTATGAATTGAGTTTATCATTTCTTTCTTTCTTTCTTTTTTTCTTTATTATTTTTATAATTTTTGAGCTATATTTAAGTTATTTAGTATATCTAAATATTATAAATTATGCAATTTTAATTATAATAAATTATGTATTTAATATTATATAAATAAACTATGTTTTTGTATATAAATTATACATTATATAGTTATATAAATATAGAGAGAGGGATAGATAGATTTTATATAATTATTATATATATTTATAATTATATATTTATAATTTATACATTATGTATTTATATAAAATAAGATAGATAGATATTTTTAGATGGACATTTTTCAGATAGATAGATATTTTTTAGATCGATAGATATTTTTCAGATAGATAGGTAGATAAACATTTTTCAGATAGATAGATATTTTTAGATAGACATTTTTAGATAGATAGATAGATAGATAGATAGATAGATAGATAGACATTTTTCAGATAGATACGTAGATAGACATTTTTCAGATAGATATTGATAGATAGATAGATAGATATTTTTAGATAGACATTTTTAGATAGATAGATATTTTTCAGATAGATATTTTTAGATAGACATTTTTAGACAGATAGATAGATAGATAGATAGATAGATAGATAGATATTTTTCAGATAGATTGATAGATAGCTTTAATGAACTTTTAATCTTTAATAAGCATTTTTCAGATAGATAGATATTTTTAGATAGATATTTTTTAGATAGATAGGTAGATAGACATTTTTCAGATAGATAGATAGATAGATATTTTTAGATAGACATTTTAGATAGATAGGTAGATAGATATTTTTCAGATAGATAGATAGATAGATAGATAGATAGATAGATAGATATTTTTAGACAGACATTTTTAGATAGATAGATTGATAGGTAGCTTTAATTAACTTTTAATCTTTAATAAGCATGAAAAAGTAAAGAGAAAAGACAGTCTTACACTTTGAAACAGACTCACACGCACCATTTGTCCTGATGTGGAATAAACACAAAGGTCCCGGGCCGCTCTCGACAGGGGGCAGGGGCCCGTTTACTTGCTTTGAGCCCGTTTTGTTTTAAGTGGAGGTGCTAAACACCTTCCCCCTGAGATAAAAGATGATTAATACCTTTGAATGAGGGCCGCTTAGTAGCTCAAAGTCCCTTAAGTACTTAATTAGTGAAAGGATGGGTCTGACAGCACACGCGAGCTGGAGAGGTGTGGAGGAGATGCTCTTTGATCTGCTGCCCTCCTAACAGCAGGCATTAGAGTCATGGAAATTTGATTAGTTCTCTCCCATTCACTTGACACGCTCAGAAGCATTTAACACGTGGCGTTTGTGGATACAGGTATAAATATCCCAGAGGAGCAGGACTGAAGGCACAAACCTGGTGTGGTGTGTGTGTGAGGAACATTACTATGGATTTACTGCCGCTGCTGGTGTTTCTTCTGCTCTCCGCCGTCCATCAGACCCGTGAGTGATAAGCATTTTTATCTTTTATCAGATGTGTTATTATACAAGATCTTTATTTAATGGAGCATGTGACTACAATATAATCAATTTGTGAAATTAATCTGTGACTGATAAAATATGTTTAAGTTAAGTTAAAATAACACTTTTATATTATATATGGTATGGAAAGACCATGTTTTTGTAGCACCCTTTCAATACATTGGTATATAAATATGGTCATAATTCACCATAATGGTATGTTTCATTTACAATTGCATCTGATACCATAGTACTGCCACAGCAATTTATGACAGATAATGTACCATGTTTTGATTTACTGCATTTTATTTATTTATTTATTTTATTTTATTTTAGATGTCTACTTTTATAGCTTTAATAATATTTTAAATTAGTATTTATTTCTAAATTTGTTGTTTTTGTCCTTTGTACTTTTTTTTACTCATTTTTATTTCAGTTTTAGTAATTTTAGTACTTCATATTAAACTGACCAAAAATAATATTTTGAATTAGTTTTTTTTTTTCATTTTAATTTTATTTAGTTTAATTAATTTTGTCGTTTTTGTAATTTTAATTATTTTAAATCTGTATTGGTTTTAATCTTTTTTATATTTCAGTTTTAGTATTTTAGTAATTAAACTAAACTGGTTTCATTTTTAGTTTTTTTTTTTTTTTTCCATTTTTATTAAATAATTTTGTTGTGCTTGTCATTTTTATTATAATTTTTTTAATAGCATTTTTTTGTTTTTTTTTTAGGTTTTAAGTTGTACTTTTTCATTTTTATTAAATCATTTTGTTGTGCTTGGCATTTTTATCACCTAAAAAAAAAAATACAGAAGTTTGTATTCTTTTTTTCCTTCTTTTAGTTTTATGCTTTATTTTTTTATTAAATAATTTTGTTGTGCTTGTCATTTTTATTAGCTTTTTAAAAAATATATGTTTTTATTATTTTTTTCCAGTTTTAATTTGAATTATTTTTGTACTGAAACTAAACAAAAATAGAAAATGTTGCCTTGAGCATTAGCTCAAATAAATAATGTATAAAACAGAAATAGGTTTTCTTTATATTTCATTGTATTTTAGCATTTATTTTATTTCAAGTAACTACATTTTGTTTCTAATGGTTTTAGTTACTAATAATATCCCTGGTGACTTGCAGTGTTTATATTGACTGTATTACAACAATTTTTTTCAAGTATTCATGCCTTTTCATTCATGCAAGTGATGCCTTTTCTCAGACTAAGTACAGTTTTTAACTAATTTTACTTATTTGTCTGTTTGTGTCATTTAGTCACAGCTGTTTTAGGTAAAAACACAGAGTCCAGAAACCTGTTCACAGAGAGAGCCTGCTGCAGACGCCAGAGTCATGTCATCTACATCGGCAAAGGTTTGATTTAGTTATTTTATATTAATGAAAATAGAAAGACTTTGAATGCTGTCTGTTAAATCTTGCTGTTTTCATGACTGTATCTGTCACTTAATTTCTTCCTTTTATTTTTATGGAACAGATATTTCTGGCAGTGCTGTGAATGTTGATGTGGGCGTGTGCAGAACGCATTGTGGCCAATCAGTGCGTTCTACATTACTGGAGGCGGGGCTAAAGACCTCCAAATATTCCTCAATGCTTGATTTCCTGCGACACAAAAAGGTAAAGCAATTCTACAGCTGACCACACGATGGCGACATTTTTACCAAATGAAAACAAGCATGCAAGTGATTTTATATTATATATTTAATATCAATTTTTTTTAATTATACATATTTTATATTTTATGTATAATATTTAAAAAATATAAATAAAAAAAAAAATTATGTTAAATAAATTAAATATTTTTTAATATATTGTAATAAAAAAATGTATAATATATAAAAAAATATATTAAATACTTTATTATATATAATTATAATAAATTATATACTTACAATTAGATATTTATATAAAATAAATGTTAATAATTTTATTAATTTTAATACAATAAAGGTCTATTCATATGGGCTACATCTTAGAAGCCCAACTTTAATTTTTTTTTTCATAATCATAGATGAGACGTCTGGATCCATCCTCCTCAGGAGCTGCAGACTCCATCAGCGGTTCCCCGTCCTGCGGTTTGAGCTCCACCTGTGAGCCGTCCGGTGTGCGTGTGGACCGCGTGATGCTGTATGAAGGTCTGCGGGAGGTCGAGATCATCGAGGACTGTCACTGCGAAGCCAAAATGAGCCAGTGTGTCCGAGCACCATCTCTGAAAACATACTACTCTGAGACGCCATATGAGACCGTTATAGACACAGGCAAATGTGTCGGATCGAAAGGGGCACCTGGTAAGAAAGTACAAAATAAAAGTCCCTCTATAATCATTGTGCATTGGAATATAGCCCTAATAATCAATCCTGGTAACTAAAATGCCCCTATATTTGTGCACTAATAAATGCATAATCTTATATTAATGATGCTAATCATGATTGTTTATCTGTTTTACCTTACAGAGGGATTTTCATGCGTGCCGACTAAGTTTGATTCCACTCTCATTGAAACTCCAAACAAAGTGGAGTTGATCCAAACGGTGGCCCAATGCAAACTCATGGAGGGATGTTACCGAATCCCATATGTAGAGTATCATTACGAGATCACGTACAACGATGACGGAGTCAAAGTAGAAAGCCTGAGGGTGAGTAAAACAACAAACAATTGTAGTTGCATAAATTGAGTTTCAGCCGTGAGTGGATGAAAACAAATAGTTTTTTGCTTTTTTCACAATTCCGAGGGTTTTCAACCAATTTCTAATAGCTGTTCGTTTACTTTTAAAATCTTAGAACCAGTATATTTCAACTCTGTCTGATTTGTTTGTTTTAGCCGTCAAATGTAAAAATCTCTTAGTAGCTGAATCTAAAAGCATAATGAAATAATGGTTGTTGATGTTATTAATTAAAGTAGCATTTTAGATATTAGATATAAATTAAATTTAGGATATAATTACATATTACTGTGGTCAGCGGGTTAGTTAAAGCTTAGATTGGAGGTTCGAAAAGGTTAAATTAACAAATTAATAACTAGTCTTTACTGAAATGAAATTCAATTATCTGATACTGAAGCAAAGCATCTCACACCAGGAAATGCTGCTAGTTAGAAAGGAAATTAGTCATTTCCATGTGTTTTCTCCATTTGTTAGACCTAAAGATCAGGTTCCTGATCCATTTCCCCTTTCCAAACATTTCCAGTTCACATTTCCATAATTGGACAGCAATGAACTCAAGTTTAATCATGTTGAAGTTTAATGGCGATCTCGTGTGCTTACTGAACGTTCTCTGTCTGTCGCCGCACTCGCAAAAGGTGCGAGGAGGCCACAAATGGTCCCTGCAGGTGCCAAATCAAAGCACTTAGCATGTTAAGAGGCCGTCCCGCATTAACAGCAGGTGGTGAACTGATGGCTTCTTTCTCTTGTGTTGCTAATGTTCTTACAGGAAATAGATGTCGGCAGATGTTTGGGAAGCTGCACTTCAGGGAGCCGCTGTCTTCTCAGGTACACGCCGCACTCGCTGGCTTTACACACAGCTAAGCAAACACACACACACTTTACAGTGCACACTAAAACACAACGCTGTTTGCTTTGACACTTTGATCAGTCTTTAATGCAAAGTCTCTTTTTAGTTAATTATATATGTGATTTCCATTGTTTTCTAAGGTATTATCAAAAATAGAATGGTAACACATTAAAATTTCAATAGATGTTTTTTAATCAAGTCTCACCAAGCTTGCATTCGTTTGATAAATTTCACAATATTATTTACAATTTAAAACATGTTTTCTATTTGAATATGTGTTAAAATGTAATTTATTCCTGTGATCAAAGCTGAATTTTCAGCATCATTACTCCAGTCTTCAGTGTCACATGATCCTTCAGAAATCATTCTAATATGCTGATTTGCTGCTCGATTGTTGCTTAATTATTAATAATGGTTCTCATTAGTATCAATGTTTTGCTCCTTATTTTTTTTTTCTGGGAACTGTGATATATTTATAAATAGAAAATATAAAATTTCAATCTTTTTCTGCATAATAAATGTCTTTACTGTCACTTTTAATCAATTTATTTTGTCCTTGCTGAATTAAAGCATTACTTTTTTTTACTCCATACTTTTGAATGGTAGTGTATCAAAAATATTGTGCAGCACAACTGTTTTCAACATTGATAATAATCAGAAATGTTTCTTGAGCCGCAAATCATTATCTTAGAATGATTTCTGAAGGATCATGTGACACTGAAGACTGGAGTAATGATGCTGAAAATTCAGCTTTCATCATAGAAATAAATTGCATTTTTAAATGTATTAAAATAGAAAAGAGTTATTTTAAATTGTAATATTTTTTCAAATTATTAGTGTTTTTACTATTTTTTATCAAATAAATGCAAGCTAGATTAAATAGAAAACAGTTCTTTTAATTGTAAGAATGTTTTGTTTTTTTTTTAATTTTACAATTTTTGATCAAATAAATGCAAACCTGTAATGTATATAAAAGTATACATGTTAACAGGATTTATAGACATATAACTTGTAGATTTTTGTGTTAACTTAGGTTTCTATTAACATTAACAACTTTAAACATCTTTTGTAAATGTTAATGAACATTTCAAATGTAAAAATCGGCTGACACACAAAAGGCTCTTGGCTTAGTGAGAAATAATGCTGTGGCTCATTATAATGTGTGATACTGTTAAATACTTGGATGAAGAAATGTACCACTGGCACATTTTGACAATACAAGAGAAAGTTTAAACAGATTCAACATTATATTATCACTATATATTATTGAACATCATTTTAAACTGATTTTTTTAAAACTATTGCTCATTTTTAAGGTTGAAATTGTGTAAAAGTACAACTTAACAGTGCAATTTTGAACCTTTGCCTTTGTGGATGTTTGTGGACTAACAAACTCATGTGTTTTTGCAGAAGTGCATCTGATCTCGGTGAATGTCTGCTGTGGGCTGAAGGACAGGGCAACGCTTGTGTTCCTCAAGACTACGAGAGCCACACTTTCTTCAGTCAACACGGCCAAATCCGCACCGTTCTGGCCATCACTTCCTGTCTATGCCAGTCTTAAACACCATCCTCTACTGGAAGTCTTCAGCAACTACAGTGGGAACTTGATGAAGTTTCCTTCATGGCTCACTTGCATGGCTATAATGTCAGGTTTGGGGATGTGCATTAATGCACGCGATTTAATGTTTCAATGATGTTGTTTTCTGTAATATATTTAAATTATGTAAAAAGTATTTTGTAAATAAAATCTATGTCAGAAAGTGAAAAAAAGGTCTTTTAGTCCATCTTTGGATTACATGACAATATGCACAGAGCAACTGAAGAAAGTTACACATGCAAATCACCTCTCAGTTCTAAATCATGTTACAAATCAACCAATAATTAAGGCGTTAACAAGAAATGCAAATGACAAAGAGGTGTCGCACATGCAAAACAGCCTATGAAACACTGTAATCCCAAATAGATCATTATAGAGAGGCAATTAAAAGTTACTGCAAACTGCAATAAAAAGCAACCTAATTCCTAAACTATAAAATGTAAATTTCACAATTTATACACAAAATTATAAACAACTATACATGGAATAGCCTACATACAAAAACATGTAATCCCAAATAATTTACAACATTAGAAATATATAAATTTGTGCATTAACATTTGCATGCATTTAAAGAGATAACATAAGATAATAAAAGCTTATTTCTTATATTTTTGGAAATTATGATATGCACAATCTAAACCAAGTTCTCAGAAATTAAATGTACAATTCACAATATGTGCATTTTGTTTATAAAATTATAAACAGTATACAAGAAGCATTCCACAATACCTGTAATCCTAAATAAAAAAAAAAAATTTAAACTTTAAAATTTTGCATTAAGCTTTTCATAAAGATAGTCAAACGTTAGTCATTTTACAGTCCATACATGGTTCAATTGCACATTTTATATGCTTTGTTGCAACTGTTTGTGATTTGTGACATGTAAGTGAGTAAACTGCAACATCCAATACATAAATAGTATCTGCACAAATTGATAGTTCAGTGCAGATTGTATTTGCACTTAATATGTGACCATGGACCACAAAACCAGTCTTAAGTAGCACGGGTATATTTGTAGCAATAGCCAAAAATACATTGTATAGGTCAAAATGATTGATTTTTCTTTTATGCCCAAAACTGTAAGGCTATTAGGTAAAGATCATGTTCCATGAAGATATTTTGTAAACTTCCTACTGTAAATATATCAAAACTTAACTTTTGATTAATACTATGCATTAACTTTAAAGCCGATTTTTCTCAATATTTTGATTTTTTTGCAACTTCAGATCCCAGATTTTCAAATAGCTGTATCTCACCCAAATTTTGTCCTAACAAACCATACATCAGTGGAAGGCTTATTTATTCAGCTTTCAGATATAAATCTCAGTTTCAAAAAATTCACCCTTATGACTGGTTTTGTGGTCCAGGGTCACATATGTGCATTTTGTTTATAAAATTATAAACGGTGTACAAGAAGCGTCCTACAAAACCTGTAATCCCAAATAAATAATTCTAATATTGTACATTTATAAACTTGTGGAAAATTTTGCATTAAGATTTGCACATTTTAAAGAAAGACAGATAGACAGACAGATAGATCAACTTTAATGCCATGTTTATAGTCCCTGCACAGTCTAAATGCACATTTCGAGTGCTTTGTTGCAACTGTTTGTGATTTTTGACATATAAGTGAGTAAACTGCAACATCCAAAACACAGATAGTACAGTACATACAGTATTTGCACTTAATGTGAGAGGCATAAAATGTAATGATTCTTCAATTGGGGCCACCTACTTTGATTTTAAAGCTATTCATACTAGAATAACTGATTGCAAAGATGCTACTGCAACATCAACCTCCTTCGGCATTAATATAACAAGAGCTCATGCCATCCATTAAGCTTATGCGATCCATTAGTATTAAGAAATCCTTGGATCAACACACTATAATGAGCCCCTAATGAAAACAAACTAAACCAGTTTAAACCACCCAGCAAAATCACTCACACTTACATTAACTACCTATTGAGCCCATTAATACAAATTAATGTTCTCATTAACATACGAGCCGCGCGAAATCCAGTCCAGCGTGGCGAGTTAAAAATGAAGCGATTTTAATTCGCTCGGATTCAAATCTCTATTTGAGCAGGTGTGTTTGCCATTAACATGAAAACACAGGGCACATGCTGGAATCTTCTCACAGTGTTTGTGGAAATAATTGTTGTTCCTGTATCACATTATCCTCCTTTGTCTAACTTAATGGATCCATTTTGAAGGAAGTCAACCGCCCGCGGTGAGCAAACTTCGCGCCAAATCCACCTCACGCCACCTAAACAGACAAAATGTAATATAATTAAACATCTTATCTATAATTCAACTATTTTATTTCTTAAATCGACATATACAGAGCTTATTTACAGAACAGCGCAGTCGATAAACACTAATTTCCTCTCAGGATCTCCCCACAGGACCACCAGTCCAGTTCGCACCTTGTTAACACCGCCATTAGATTTGCTTTACATTCGCTGATTGTTGATTTACATTTGCGACTAAATAGCAGCTCTTTATGGCTGTTGACCGAAGACTTTGCCAACATCATATAAAGCCCTGACAATCTGGCGGTGCTTCATTCATTCCAGCTCCAGCTACCAAAGAACATCTCTTGAGAATCAGTGAACATGTTGGCCGCAGTGATCTGGATCTCCATTGTGGGACTCGCCATCGGCCGACCGTCTTTGAATCATCTGGAAAACGAGTCTGAAGAAGTGCGCTCGGAGGCCATCAAGAGGCTTTTGGAGGTGTTTGGGATGGAGGATCCTCCTGCTGCTTTGGTTCGAGGACACAAACAGCCTCCTCAGTACATGCTGGACCTGTACAACACCATCGCGGATGTGGATGGAGTCACCAAAGACCCAACGCTCCTGGAGGGAAACACCGTTCGCAGCTTCTTCGATAAACGTAAGATAAACCATTGATTACTTTATAGATTTGTAGCGGGACGGTGAATATAAAACGCACATTTGGGATGGAAAAACGTTGGGAAGCACTTGTGATCTTCCGCGTTTTTTGCCACAAGTGTAATTGGAGAAAACAAAACAGAGTTATTCTCTCAACCAAATTCATGTTGTTTTTTGTTTTTGTATTCTTCGTTTTTTAATTTCGTATTTTTGTATTTTTCGTTTTTTAATAAAAATGCGTATATAATAGAATTGTTTTATTGTTGTCGTTTAGTTTTAGCTTTAGTATTTTGGTATATCAAGTTAAACTAAATAGAAATGATGCTTTGGCAACTAGCTGTAATAAAATAAGTTGCGTTTTATATTTTCAGTTAACATTTTATTTATGTTTTTATGAAGTAACAAAGTGTTTATTATTGTTATTATTTTAGTTTTAGTTAACTATAATTATCCTGCTTCATAAGGTGCATCCTGAGATGATTTTTTATTATTCACTCTTATCTCATCTGTTTTAAAATAATATCTTTTTTTCACATTTTCTATCAGATTAAATACTAATTCAACTATTAAAAACTAATTTAACCAGGAGCCCTTTTTTAAATCATGAGAAATGTTTAATCAACAAAAAAATCAAGTGAATGCTCAATGTTATGATACTTTATTTTATTTTAATTTTCAAATATGGAATTGCTTAAGAGTATATACTTTAAACTTTAAGTTTAGTTGTATGTTTTAGTGTTCAACTTCAGGCAAGCGTGTACCTAACTATTCAAGATTAAAAGACTAAATGTGAATTAATTAAAAATAATAATTATAAATATAATAATAATTAAATTTTATGTTTTTTTGCAGTTTCATCAAAAGTAGGTATATTTGTATACAAAATTAATTTAATTACAAAATTAAAATATTTAAACGTCTATAGCATCTTTTTTTTAAAACAATTTGATAAACATTCAATCAAAATAAGTAAACAAAAATGTAATGATTTCATATTTAACTTAAATTGTTGACCATAAGAGTGTATAATAGTGTGTTTTAGTGTTAAGTTTAACTTTAATCAATCATGTGCATAAATATTCAAGGTTGGGAGACTAAATGTATTGAAATGTTTTGAGAATGGCTCATTAAGACCCATATTGTTCAGCTGCTAATCTGAATATTGAGATTGGGGGATGGTGTGAAATATGTATAAAGTATGTGTGATTATGGGTCATTTCTCACCATTACTTATCTTTTTAGTGCACAGCGACCAAATCGAGTATCTCTTCAACATGTCTACAGTGGCTAAGAGTGAGAAGATCCTCACGGCTGAGCTTCATCTGTTCAAGCTCCGACCACAAGTGTTGCTCACGTTCAACAGGCATCACTTCTGTCAGGTATTTACAGTCCCAAAACAAAATGATGCGTTTCTAAAAGAAAGCTCTTCAGGTTAATCATTTCAGTGATGTTTTTATGCAGGTCAGTGTCTATCAGATTCTCGATAGCAGCAAGAAGAACGTCTCACAAGGGAAGAAGCTGCTCTCATCCAGACTGGTGCCCATCCACTCGAGCGGCTGGGAGGTTTTTACCATCACTCAAGCTGTAAGTATGAATAAAATCACACTCTCTGAGAGGTTTTCTCTTATTTGGTAACCTTGCCTTTGATAAGTGAGTTACAATGTTGCCTTAGAAGGGAGCTGAATAGGTTTTAGAACACACCCAAAGAGTTCCCTGTGCAAATTCATACATAATAATAAATATGTTTTATATCTCAAAGGTTCGCTCCTGGATGACAGATGAGGGCAGTAATCTGGGTCTCCTGGTCTCAGTCAGGACTTTAGCAGGTCTTCAGACGGATCTGAAAACTGTGCGTTTTGCATCAGGTCGTAACCACCATCACAGTAAACAGCCCATGCTGGTCCTCTTCACTGATGATGGCAGACGGGCGGCTTCTCTGGAAATCATGCCTAAAGGTATGACATATTTGTCTCTGAGATAGACTGAGATAAAATAAAAATAAAATAAAATAAAACAATAAATACTTAAATAAATAATAACAATAAATTCAAATAAGCAAATAATAAAAAATATAATAATATAAAAAATGAAAAACAGAAAAAATATTACATTAAAATTCAATGTTTTATAAATAATAAAAATAAATTAATACAAAATTAATAAAATTTACATTAAAAAAAAATTATAAAAATTTTATCAAAATAAATAAATGGAGTTAAAATAAATAACAATAAAATAAATTAAACAAAAACATAAATAATATTTTTTTACCTAATACAATAAATGTAACATTACAGCAGAAAAAAATTTAGTAATGTAATATAAACAGGGTTATTATAGTCAAATTAAATTAAACGTAAAACAAAAAAAATTATTTTCATTGCTTGAAATACTGAAGTACTTAAACTTTAAAATAAAATAAAAAAAACTTGGAAAAGTTTAAATAAAAACCATGTAAATATGTAGCAAATAAATAATAATAAAATAATAAATAATAAAATACAGTGTTATAGTGAATAAAAATAAAGTAAAAAAATTTAAAAAAAATTCAATAAAAGTTTAATAACATTTTCAATTAAATAAATAAATTCTAAAATGTAAATAGTACAATGCATCTAACAATACAGTACTATAGGGAGTAGTAAGAAATGTATTAATGTAATAGAAACCTTATACTTTAAAATAAAATAAAATAAAAAACCTGGAAAAGTTTAAATAAAAACAAGTAAAAATGTAGCAAATAAATAATAATAAAATAAGTAAATATTTAAATACAGGGTTATGGTGAATAAAAATAAAGTGAAAAAGATAAATATTTTTAATAAAAGTTTAATACATTTTTTAAATTTAATAAAATTCTAAAACGTAAATAATATAATGTATCTAACAATACAGTACTACAGAGAGTAGAAAAAAAATTTAATAGAAACAGGGTTATAATAGGTGACTAAAATTAACCTTAACCCCTAAACCCCTGATCATATCTGGAGGTCCATGGCATCTAAATGTTTTCTCTTTGTCTTCAGATTCAGATGATTCTCCCGTTAGACCGAGTCTCCCATTTCCCAGCCTCCCTATCTCAGCAACGGCCCGTCGTAGCGCTCGCTCACTAGACTACGATGAAAGCGGGGAGAAGATGCCGTGTCAGCGTCTGCCGCTCTACGTGGACTTTGAAGAGATCGGCTGGTCGGGGTGGATCGTGTCTCCGCGCGGATACAACGCGTACCACTGCAAAGGCTCCTGTCCGTTTCCCCTGGGTCAGAACATGAGACCCACCAACCACGCCACGGTCCAGTCCATCATCAACGCCCTCAAACTGACCAAAGGCATCGAGACGCCCTGCTGCGTGCCTGACAAACTCTTCAGCATTAACCTGCTGTACTTTGACGACGATGAGAACGTGGTGCTGAAGCAGTACGATGATATGGTGGCCGGCAGCTGCGGCTGTCACTGACAGACCTCGTTCATGCTCTGAGCTCTGTCACAAATCTGGTCTGGACTTTTGTGGCAGGATGGGATTGTAAAATATGTAAATAGATATCAAATTTTAATATATGGAGGAGCTTGAGTTGGTCGCTTGTAAAAGATGTACATTTGTATATTGCATGTTGTGAACTATTATAAAGTCTAAATAAATTCTTACACAAAAATGAAGGATAAAGTTGGTTTTAGCATCTGATCTGAATCTCTCCAGACGTGTTTTCACACGTGATCCTATAGGAAAAGTGGCAACAAAAGCAACAGGTGACAGGTAGAGAGAAAGTAAAAGAACAGCAGGTAAACAGCTGCAAGATCAACTGATACCGTTCAGCCTCCGTGCCAACCGATTCAACTCACAATAGTGCGCCGACGCACCAGTGCTTGCATATTTAATGCCATAATTGAGATGCATTTGCAGATATAAACACAATACACCAGGCTGCTTTTCATGAGATCTCTAGTCAAAACACTTTAACGTGACTGAAATCAGGATGAAAGAAACAAGTGTCACCAAACTCAGGACTGGGTGACATTTCGCCCCTCAAAAAAGAAAGAAATAAGAGTCATCATTAAGAACAATGAAGGGAAAAGTCGAATATAAAACGTTCAGACACATTACAGTAATGAGCAGTGTTGTTATTGTTAACTAGAGCTATAAACAAATACATTTTGTTAATTGATATAAAGCGGAAAGAAAAACATTAGATGGAAAAAAAGAAAATTATAAAAATGAAAAACTGAAATAAGTTTAAGGTGAAGTACTAAAATGACTAAAAGTTAAAAAATATTTTGAAATTATTTTTTAAAAAACTATAAAATTATAATGATGTATTAATTAGAAATAAATTATCTATATAATTTATTATTACTTATTTATTTCTACAAAAATTCAAATGGAAACTGAAAAAAAAACTAAAAGAAAAATATAAATGTTGCCTTGTCAACGAACTGAAATAAGTTTAGGGTGAACTACTAAAATGGCTAAAAGTTAAATAAAAATTATTTAGAAGTAATAAAAAAACTATAATAAACTATAAAAAATATTTATATATATTATAAATTGTATAATATATAAATAATACTAAAACAACACTGGTAATAAGTATTTGGTACAGAAAAAATGCCTAATTATCATAGAAATTCTTAAAAATTCTATTGTTCCAAAATGAGTCTTGTTTTTACTTATTTCTAGTTTTAAAAAATTATACAAAAAATTTAATGGAAACTGGGGGGAAAAAAACTAAAAGAAAAGTATAAATGTTGCCTTGTCAATAACTGAAATATTTTAAGGTGAAGTACAAAAATGACTAAAAGTTAAATAAAAACTATTTAGAAATATTTTACAAACAAACAAACAAAAGCACCATAAAATTACAAAAATCTAAAAATGAAATCTAATTCAATATATTAATAAAAACTATAATATATACAAATATATAAATAATGTAATATATATAAATAAATAAACTAAAAGTATAGATGTTGCCTTGTCAACTAACTGAAATAAGTTTAAGGTGAAGTACTAAAATGACTAAAACTAAAAAAAAACCTCACTCATAAAATCACAAATATCTTAAAAAGTCTCTCTTTTTTCTTATTTCTCTCTTATTTTCTTTTTTTTTTTTTAAATGACACAAAAATTAAAATATAAAACTGAAAATATAAAAATAAAATCTAAATGAAACTATTAATAAAAAGTCCAACAATATATAAATATAGCTAAATTAATAATGTATTTGGGACAGAAAAAAATGCTTAATTGTCATAGCAATCCTTAAAAATTAGCTTGTTTCAAATTTAGTAATTTTATTTTATTTGTTTGTTTGATGTTATCAAGTCTTTTTTTATATCAAATAATATATATAATTCATTTGGAGGGGTCAGTTTGTTCTCAGTTTGTTGTCAGCAGAAATCTCTTCATGTGCCCTTCAATTCCTCTCTATCACACAATAATTCTGTAAATATGAACACTGAATATTGTTGTACATTATTTCACCCCAGCAGCATATTTCCAGCGCTCCCAGCATGTGAACGGGTCGGTAATCTGACGCTCAGATGTCTCCCCCGCTCTCCTCTTGCACTCCCCTTGACCGACAGGACGTATTCACGTCCAAAAGAGACCGCCATTCACGGCAGCGAAATGATGAAATGCTGCCATTATCAGAGAACTAAAGGCCTCGCAGCGGCCGACACCTGATCTGCCATGTCTCACTGCGGCCTTTTGTGCCAGTATTTCATATCTGAAATATCTGCTGGCATTCGGCTGCAGTCGAGAGCCAGTTTGCCATGGAGCTGCAGGAATGGGGAACAAACAGACCATCTTTACATCCCAGCAACTGGACGCATATCAGGTCAGTCATAACTTTTGATATCACACTGTTCAAAACTTTTGGCGCAGTAAAACGTGTAATGATTTTGAAAGAAGTGCTCACTAAGGCTGCATTTCTTTGAATAAAAATACAATAAAAACAGTAAAATTGTGAAATATTATTTCCATTTAAGAGAACTGTTTTCTATGTGAATATATTGTAAAATGTAATTTATTCCTGTGATGCAAAGCTGAATTTTCAGCGGTCTTCAGTGTCACATGATTCTTCAGAAATCATTCTAATATGCTAATTTGCAGCTGAAGAAACATTTATTATAATTTTTAATGTTAAAAACAGTTGTGCTTCTTCATGTTTTTGTGGAAACCATATTTTCAGGGTTCTTTGATGAATAGAAAGTTCAAAAGAACAGCATTTATCACCATCTTTTCTAACATTATAAATGTCTTTTCTGACACTTTAGATCAATTTAATGTATTGCTGCTGAATAAAATTATTAATTTACTAAAAAAAATCTTACTAACCCCAAACTTTTGGACGATAGTGTATACATCATATGCAAAAAGTTAAAATGGCCAAGATAATACTGAGAATTGATATTCAAATGGTTGTTAACAGCTATATTCATGAATATGCATGTATGCTTTGCACCTCATTATCATTTTTCTTCACACAATTATAAAGCATTTGCATGAAGGTAGGCCTAATTTATGTAATAGTGAGTAGAAATGTTGATTAGTAAACCATTGCATGTTTTTGCATCTCTTATTTGTGTAGGACTGCACTTATTTTACCAGAAAAGAAATTCTGAGGTAAGTATACTGTGGTATACTTAGTAAAATACTTGCTAGTATGTGGCTGAAACTAAAAGGCGTCTGAGCTGCCTTAGGGAGATGTCATAGACTTACTTAGTTGAATAAGAGTTGTCAGTGAATGTCTGTGTCTTTCCTCAGACTATTTCATCGATACCGTGATTTAGCTCCGCAGCTCGTGCCGCTGGACTACACGAACCAACCGGACGTGCGTTTGCCCTACGAGTTGATTGGCAGCATGCCGGAGCTGAAGGTAGCTACGGCGCATCTCACTCCTGTTCCTCATCAATTATGAACCACCTACTAATTGATCGCAGTCTTGGTGAGGTTAAGCGTTATCAGATCCCCTTAACTCAAGAGGACCATCAGTTTAGCTTAGTTTAATCCAGTGTCTGTATTAACGAAGAGGTAGAAGCATTTGAGACACGCAATCCTATTATTATATTATATTATATATATTTTTAAAAAAGAAAAAAAAGTAATTTATGAACAATATAACGATATGAGGAACCTGAGAATAATTTTCTCCAATAATATTTTTTGTGTGTGCTTTTTAGAAAGAGAGCTAGAGACGCCAGATGAATCGCGAATGAATCACTCTGTTCGGTTCGGTTCGGTTCAGTTTGATTCATTCGGACAGTTCACTGAATCGTTTGCAGCCGTTACTCATACTGAAATATTAACGGGATATTTCATAAGACAGAAATAAAAAAGGACTCTGGACGGGGTCGATATTTACCTATAATTTACTGTAGAAAAACGTCGTTTTTAATAACAAAGCAGCTCTTCTAAATGGACACTGCATGTAAAGACGATTTATTTCCACTTATATATGTGTTGATTTCGTTTGAATTCGTATGACGAGAATCCTACCCCAAAAAAAATAAATAAATAAAAATAAGCATGAAGATCCTTTCCAAACCCCGCCCCTAAATATAACCGTCACTGGGCCGAGATCGTACGAAAACTTACGAATGGGATTTTACGAATAAAATATTCACGAGTTCGGATTTACCTGACTAGATACTTTTTTGGGCTACTGAACATACTTTTAAGAAGAAAATGTCGTGTTTTATGTAGGATAACCCATTCAGGCAGAGGATCGCTGAGGTTTTCTCAGAGGACGGAGAAGGAAACATGACTTTGGACGACTTTTTGGACATGTTTTCAGTGCTGAGTGAAATGGCACCGCGGGACCTGAAGGCCTATTACGCTTTTAAAATCTACGGTCAGTTTTAAACCAAAATTTTGATTCTACGAACACTGAATCTTATAACACAGGCATTTAACAACTGAAAATGTTTTTTGCTCAATCTCCAGTAACGGAGAACACCACTTCCAGAACAACAATTTACAAATAATTTACTCACCTCCTTGTCATCCACAATGTTCGTGTCTTTCTTTCTTCAGTCGTAAAGAAATAATAGTTTTGAGGAAAACATTTCAGCATTTTTCTCCATATAATGGACTTATATGGTGCCCCGATTTTGAACTTCCAAAATGCAGTTTAAATGCGGCTTCAAACGATCCCAAATGCGATTGTAAACGATCCCAGCCGAGAAAGAAGGATCTTATCTAGCGAAACGATCGGTTATTTTAATAAAAATAATACAATTTATATACTTTTTAATGCCAAACGCTCGTCTTGTCTTACTCTGCCTGGACTGTTTTTGTTTTGTTCCAGTTCATGAGAGTTATGTCGAAAATCTCCCACCTCATGTTCTCCCTCAACTTCAAAATTGTCCTGTATCACTGTTTTACCCTTTTTTTGTTAAGGATGTTTGATCTTTTTTGCATGTTCACTTTGGAAAGACTGGATCGGAACTTCTGCAGCAATGTCAGATGAGTGATTTTTGAAGTTGAGGGAGAAAATACGATTGGAGGTTTTCCACATACTCTAACTGTCTTAAGGCAGAATACACAGAATATAGGGAGAGAAAGGCAAGACGAACGTTTGAGATTAAAAAGTATTTAAATGGTATTTTTTAAAGTGAGAATAACCGATCATTTCGCTAGATAAGACCCTTCCTCCTCGGCTGGGATCGTTTACAACCGCATTTGGGATCGTTTGAAGCCACATTTAAACTGCATTTTGTAAGTTCAAAATCAGGGCACCATATCAGTCCATTATATGGAGAAAATGCTGAAATGTTTTCCTCAAAAAACATAATTTCTTTACGACTGAAGAAAGAAAGACATGAACATCTTGGATGACAAGGGGGTGAGTACATTATATGTGAATCTTTGTTTTGGAAGTGGACTTCTCCTTTAATTTTTAAACTTTTTACAAAGTTTACATTTTTTAAGGTTTCTAAGCAAGATGTACCTTCCTTTTAAAGAGAACCCAAACCTCAAGTTCATATTTTTTAGTGTGATTTTTATGTAATGTAATTTATTCAGCAATTGTTTAAAGAATGTAATGGAATTATGCATTTCATTTAATTGTTTACCAGTCAAAAGCTTTTGAACAGTAAGTCTCTTCTGCTTACCAAGCCTATTTATTTGATCCAAAGTACAGCAAAAACAGTAACATTGTGAAATATTTTTACTATTTAAAATAACTCTTTTCTATTTGAATATATTTTAAAATCTAATTTATTCCTGTGATGTAAAGCTACATTTTCAGCATTATTACTCCAGTCTTCAGTGTCACATGATCCTTTAAGAATCAGTCTAATATTCAAGAAACATTTATTATTATTATTATTATTATTATTATCATCATCATCAATTTAATACTTTTATTTAGCAAGGATGCTTTAACTTGATCAAAAGTGATGACAAAGATATTTATAATATTACAAAAGATTTCTAATTCAGATAAATGCTATTCTTCTGAACTTTCTATTCATCAAAAAACCTGAAAAAATTCTACTCAGCTGTTTTCAACATTACAATAATAATAAATGTTTTTTGAGCAGCAAATCAGAATATTAGAATGATTTCTGAAGGATCATGTGACTGGAGTAATGATGCTAAAAATTCAGCTTTAATCACAGGAATAAATTACATTTAAAAATATATTCAAATAGAAAACAGTTATTTTAAATTCGAACAATATTTCTACATTTTACTGTTTTTGCTGTACTTTGCATCAAATAAAAGCAGGCTTGGTGAGCAGAAGAGACGAAAAAATATTAAAAAACTTACTGTTCAAAAACTTTTGACTGGTAGTTTATACACATGGCTACTATTTAGGTTATTCTTTTAGTTTTAATTCATTTTTGTTTTAGTTTTTATTTATTTCTAGTAATTTTATAATTTTAGCACTTCTTCATCTTAAACTTATTTCAGTCAGTTGCCAAGGTAAGCTTTCCCATTTTTTATTTCAGATTAGTTTCAATTAATGTATTTTCTTAATAGTTTTAGTTACGAACAAAAGTTTTTTGTATTCATGGCAGCGTATGTGCAGTCATTTGATACTATAATCTGACCTCAGTCTTCTTTTCCTATTCATGTAGAGATGAATCTGCAGAACCTTAACTGACTCAAGAATATCAATAATTCACAAGTTCATTAATGAGGGAACTACATATCTGTGTTCATGTCTGTCTAATTAAACGACAGAATAAAAGATCTCAGAAAACCTGATCTGCTGCTGTCATTAGAAAAAACTGTACTCATGCAAGATTAACGCGGGGTAAATGATAACGCTCTCAAACAATAGAGATCAATGATTTCAACAAGAGAGTATGCTGAAATTATGCGTCTTATTCAGACTCAACGCAACTAAGGATTCAGTGATAAAATATTTAAACCATGGTGGATTAGGGTTGCCCTATAAAATAAATTATAAATTATATGATAAATGTAAAGTAAATAAAATATTACTAAAAATATATTATATTATAAAAATAAACAGACATTTAAAATTAATTAATAAATTAATTTATGTTTAAAAATGTAGTTGGTAACAGTAAAATAGGTTAATAAATGAGTACATCTGTAAAGTATTTATTATGGTTATGCATTGTGAAACGTCTTTGCATTTAAAGGTTAAATGTGTCGACTGTTAGTGTTAAATACAACTTTTAAAAGTATTTCTTTTCTACATTACAATAAACAATTTTCTAATAATTCTTAAAGGCAATTTCAAAGCTATATTAAAATGCTTTATTTTATTGGTAGCTACATTGTAAACATTAATTAAATATTTTTAAATATTATAAATATTTATTTATTCTAAAAGTGCTTTCTAAAAGTGTTTTCTATGCGGCTCACCCTTGTTCTTTCCTTTAGACTTCAACAATGATGACTTCATCTGTAAATCAGATCTGGAGAAAACCTTAAATAAACTGACACGTAACGAGTTGACCGAGGATGAGGTGAGGATGGTGTGTGAGAAGGTGATTGATGAAGCTGATCTGGACAATGACGGCCGACTGTCTTTAGAGGATTTCCAGCACATGATAGTGAGAGCGCCTGACTTCCTCAGGTAACAACTATACTCTGGAAATCATGCTTAACATTGATTCTGCTAGATAAAACTAGTTTGGAATGAAATCTGTAAAAGAATGATGCCTTGGATTTCATTGAATAATGATCACGTAATGTTCTCTTTGAAAAAGCGCTATTTTAGTTAACAAAAACCATTAAAAAAATAAATAAATAAAAAACATTAAAAAAACTTAAACTTATTTTGTTTCACTTAGTTGCCAAAGCAGCATTTCTCATTTCATTTAGTTACATTTTTTTTTTTTTACTCAAATTAAAATGAAAAAGTTTGCAAATGCAAATGGTAAAAAAAAAGCTAGTTTGGAACGAAAACTGTAACAGAATGATGCTTTGGATTTAACTGAATAATGTTCACTTAAACTGATGATCTGTTTTAAATAATAAATTAATACAATTTAATAAAATAAAATAAAACCTGTTTTATTTCACCTGCATTTCTCATTTAATTTAGTTGAAAAAAAAAACTATATTAAAAAAAAGACAAAAACAAAAATAATTTTCAACTTTAACTAAAATTAAAATGACAACAAAAAATTGAGTCAGAATGTTTATAAAAACTATAATGTCAATGATATAAATAAACATGACAAAAACAAACAAAAATCATTTTTATTTAAAATGAAAACAAAATGTAAATAAAAAATTAAATAAATTTAGAAAGCTAATTCAAAATATTAATAAAAACTAGAGTCTCAATGATACTAACATAACACTGGTTTGAAAGGACCAGTTTTATTTTAGTATTTTTTTACATACAGTTATACATTTTATTAATGTTTTTATTTTAATATTTTCAGCTTTAATTTCATTTTAATGTTTTGTAATTTTTTTATTCATGTATATTACTCTTAAGGTTTAATATATGAAATCTGTTTTATTTAAAACTAAAACTGAAATAAAATTAGTAAAAACTATATATTTAGAAAATAAAAATAAAAATGACAAAAACAAAAATTATTTTCAACTTTAACTAAAATTAAAATGAAAACAGAAAATGGAAATAAAAAATTAAAAAAAATTCATTCAAAATATTAATAAACACTAGGATCTCAATGATACTAAAATAACACTGTTTTGCAAAGACCGGTTTTATTGTAGAATTATTTATATGCAATTATAATTTTGATTAATGTTTTTATTTTAACATTTTCATTTTTAATTTAATTATTATTTTTTTAATTCATGTATATTACTCTTAAGGTTTAATATATTACATTTTTTTTAATTTCTACTTTAATGTTAGTGCTTCAGTTTAAATATATTTCAGTTTGTTACAAAATCTAAGCACATTTTTACCATTTTAAAGAAATATCCTGGTTTAATACCACTTAAACTCTAGTTACATCATCTACTATGACATTAACTTGTCCCCAGTGACAGTCTTTTCAATTAAATGTCACCACCTCAATTTTATTTTCAGCAGCATTTTTTTTACTTTTATGTGGTTTCACCAATTAAATTAAACCAATATCACATATTTTATGTGATAAGGTAACTAGGACAAGGATTTAATATTAAGAAGTATAGCCAAGTTGCAATTTCAATTGATAAAAATTTTTGCTACTGCCTGAAAAAAACTATTTTTCTGCTTGAAAGGTTCATGTTTAATTTCAAGTGTTACTTGCCATTTCCTTGGCAAATGTGTTTCAAAGTAAATCAGTTCTACACTGACTAATCAACAGTATACAGATGGTTTTTATAGATTTAACGTTTTTAACCCAGAAAATGTCTTAATCTTTTCTTTTCTAGCACCTTCCACATCCGGATATGAAGATCATCTGGACACTGAACGACAGGAAAATTACTTTCTAAAGATGATGTTAGATCGTTCACTGCAGATTCAGTCAGGTACAGATGGCAGTTTACATTCAAATTTAAAATACAGAATATAAAAAGGCACCTGTACTAATACAAGCATAATTTATATCAAATATTAAAGTTTTTAAAAACACTTTAATGAAATATAAGGATTCTTAAACATAAAAAGACAATATTCTACTTTTTAGATGGGCTACAGCACAATCAACACCTGAAAAGAAATCATCCGTCAATATTAAAAACACAAACAGATCCATCTCTTAAAAGAATCTTATTTTAATAAATCAAAAGTACAGATATCTACAAAAACTGTAGATCAGTTTTTCAATGTTTTTTAGAAAGTACAGTACAATTTAAGTAGATCTCTTTTTAGAGTTATTTACAATTGTTTCTTTTTTTTTTTATACCAAAATGTAATTTACGATCTCCCCAGTTACCTCACAATCGACAAATGAAAACATGGTCATATAAAAGATTCTGTAAATGATATGGATGACAGTCGTTTCAAATCAAGAAATACAAGACAAACTAAATCGACAAACAGCAAGATCGACAGACATACGTATCGCTGCTCAATAAACACGACATGACTGCAAAGCCGTTTGTTAAGACAGAAAGCGGTACCTGTTTGCTAATGTTCTTTTCCACTTGGTTGGTTTGCAAATCCAATAAAAATGTTTTGCCAGCTGACTGCGTTTTATCTTACCAAGGCCAGATTAAGTTGCGTCTGAGGTCCATTAACGTTTTTAAACAGCAGACTGTCCTCTAAAGCGCAGAACAGGCAACTAGGCCATCGCTTCAATGTACAGGACATTAACAGAAAATAATAAACACACACACAGACAAAACATACAGGAGGTCAACAGTATCACCTTCATGATGCATAGATCCAAAATGAAAGATCAAGTATTAGTTATTAAGACAAACGGCAAGTTGGGGACATTATTGGACAAGGAGAGAAGGGAAATGCTATGGGTACAGATGACCTCCGTTACGCCGACATACGCTTCTAACGCAAATATAAACCCAAAACAGCATCTCCTTGAGGTGGAAAGAGAACAAGGTGCAAACAGGAAGTCATTTCAAGTCAATATTTAAGCTTGGAAAAAGGAAAAGTGGCCATTTTTAGGATGCGCCATATTGCAGCAAGAAGAGAATTTCATGCACTTTTACCTCAGGAAAAACAGCCAAACACTGTGCTTCTCTTTTTAGGTCTTTAAAAACACATCCAGGTCACATTTCACCCCAAAACGTGTATAGAACATTTTTGTGACATTTTCAACATCTCAAATTCTCATTATGTCAAAAATAAAAATGCATTTCAATGTTTTCTTAAAGGTTGTACAACACATACTGTCCTGATATGTAAACTGTTTGTACTTTATGCATATGGAACTTAATTCCTAAAAATAACAAAATGCAAAAACTGGTTTTGGGGTGAAATTTGACCTTGTCGCGTTTTGTCTGTTTATAAATGGAGATTTTTTTTTTTAACTCAAAGCTAATGGGTGCTGAAGCTCGTGGTAAAGTTTCCTGACCTATTGCTGGTGAACACAAAAGCACCAACTGACGTGTTTTATTTTACAATATGATTACAAAACGTACATTTGAGTATACTGCGATGCAAAGGCAAAACTACACAACTGGTCAAAATAAAGGATCTCATTGCATTTCTTGCGTTAAGTATAAGCATGTGCTTATGACAACACACTATTCAGAACTCAGGAATGGTGGATTACTGTATTCATGGTAGTTAAGCCTAGTCATATGAACCAAATCTGTTTGTTTTTACCTTGTGCAACCCAAAATAAGAAGACTGACATGCCGTAGGACTGTAATTCAGGTGCTACACGTACAGTCCCTTCATAATACATAAGAAATATGAACAAATTAACAAAACAACTGATAGAAGACTATTCATTCAAACTGAACCAAGAGCAGACAAAAAACTAGCTCTGGCTTGTTACTTTGGGGGAATGAAAATGCCTTAATCTCAAAATGAACATGAATTCGGCAGGTCATACTCCATGTAACCATGTAAAAACACCTGACTTTATGATGCAAAACTATCACTTGGCACAAACTACACACAACACAAAGGATACTGATAAAGTGCATGGACTTCTGTATACGGGAGGTGCTTTCTCAAGTATAGCTCTGCTTTTCAGGTTACACAGTCACCCTTTTTCATTGCTTTTGGTTACGCATAATTGTTAATACTACAAACGCAGGATTTCCGCATCCTATCAAGGGCTACGTGTCAGTTTCATTCGATTACACGCGATTGCTCGCTTTCATGTTGGGATGTTTTCAGGTCATAATAAAACCTGAGTTTTGGATTTATTTGAAGGAATGTTAAAACGAAAGCTAGCGCTACTGCATAAAAGACTGCTCTATTTGGAAATAGCTTCATGTGCATGTTAAATAAAAAAGAAGGGAGGTTGGTTTTAACGAGGCAGCAAACATGTCTTAAAGAATAAAAAGGAGGATCTTCATTCGATTAATATGAAACCTTGACTGCACGAAGATTGTGAACGCAACACTTTTGCGTAACAGGTCTGGGGGCGGAAACAGCGAAATGTTTGTTTTATTTAAAAAAATGAAAGAAAGGATAAAGCATCTAAGAGGTGGGTTATAATATTCCTACTGTGATTGTCAAGGAATGCATAAGGGGCGAAAAATAAAATGGAATGATAAAGAAAGTCCCACGTAACTCTCAAACTGGCTCAATATCAGATCACGCTCTGCGGCCCGATTTCTAGGTCGGCGTGAAGGAATGGAGCAATTTTGGCAGTTGTGCGCTCGAAACGAGCAATTGAAGCAAAGACATGGGATCTTCTTTAGGAACGACTGTGACGACGCTTGCAGCTCTTCACCTTGACTCGTAGAACCAATGCTTTCCCACCATGGTTTCGTCGGGGAAGGGTTGTAAGCTAGAGGAATCGGCATCGCTAATCTGTCAATGGAAGAAGATAAGAGGAGCCAGGGACTCCGACGGCCCTAGGGCTGGAAGAAGAGCGCGACAGAGAAGGAGAGATGGGATAAAAGAGGAAGGAGGAGAAGGAGTGCTAAGAGGGAGAGCATAGTCCAGTCGTGTCCAGCCCACGGGCGGCGGACAGTAAGGCCTTGGTCTTCACAGTAGCACACAGCGAAAGAAGCTGCTCTTTTTCTGCTGTTCAGTGGTAATTTTCACTCCGTGGTTGCTGCTCTGAGGATTGTTACCCTCCTGTGTGAGCAAAGAGAAACAAACCTCATCAGATTCAAGACTCTTACATTATCATTGCAACTCAGGCTAGCCAGAAACTGTGGTAATACTGAGCAAGAGATATTGTGTTTGTTCATTCAAAAGGAAAATTGTGGTAATGCTTTACCTGAAGCCTTTATTTACAATTGAACAGTAAGATTTTTTTATGCTTTTTAAAGACGTGTCTTCTGCTCACCAAGACTTCATTTTTTTTTTTTTATTCAAAGTACAACAAAAGAGTTAAATTGAAATATTTTTACTATTTAAATAACTGTTTTCTATTTGAATATATTTTAAAATGTAATTTATTCCTGTGATTTCAAAGCTGATTTTTTGGCATCATTACTCCAGTCACATGATCCTTCAGAAATCATTTTAATATTCTGATTTGCAACTCAAAACAAAACAAAACAAAAACATTATTATAATGTTAAAAACAGCTGAGTAGAATTTTTTCAGGTTTCTTCGATGAATAGAAAGTTCAGAAGAACAGCATTTATCTGAAATAGAAATCTTTTGTAATATTATAAATGTCTTTATCATCATGTTTGATCAATTTAAGGCATCCTTACTAAATAGAAGTATTCATTTCTATCATTTATTTTCCCTAAAAATAAAAAAAATAAATTATACTGACTCCAGGCTTTTGAATTGTATAGTGTATAATATTATAAATGCTTTTTATTTCAGATAAATGTTGATTTTGGATCTTTCTATTCATCAAAGAATCCTGAAAAAAATTACTCAGCTGTTTTAAATATTGACAATAAAGAAAATGTTTCTCGAGCAGCAAATCAGCATATTAGAAGGATCATGTGACACTGAAGACTGGAGTAATGATGCTGAAAATTCAGCTTTGATCACAGGAATAAACTACATTTTAAAATTATTTAAAATAACTGCTTTCTATTTAAATATGTTAAAATATTTCACAATATTACTGCTTTTGCTGTATTTTGGATCAAATAAATGCCAGCTTGGTGAGCAAAAGAGAATTCTTTAAAAAACAAACCAAAAAAAATGCATTTCTCCTCATAATGCGTTCTCATCTAATAATTCAACAGTTATATTGTAATAACTATCACCTTGAAAAAATATGACAAATAACCAATTTCAGACTTAGACATGTACTCAGACATGTATCTTTAAATACTGCAATGCATTTTAACTTTAATTACCATTTTTGAATATACATAATGCATTAAAACAGGACAAACAAACAATTTTTAGATTAACAAATGAAACCTTATTGGAAAGTCTTACCAAATTATCAATCCAAATTCATTTCAAGACAAACCTAAAGCATAGAAAGGGAAAATCTTACCAATTTCGTGTCCATTTTTGCTTTTATGTCTCTGGCGAGCGTTAAGAATGCCTGTAAATAGAGCAGAAAACGTCATTGTCTCGATTAGACCTTTAAACGCTCAATCAGCTGCAGATATGATAAGAAAATGAAATCATCAGCTTCATAAAAGCCATTTACACTTACATTCTCAACGTTGATATTAGCCTTTGCACTCGTCTCCATAAACTTGATGCCATACTCTAACGCCAGCTAAACGAATACAGGCAGATTTTAGTATTTAAAACACAAATATGATTTATCTGGATGATTTCAGAGTGTTTAGCAGTTCTAGCCATTTGTGGTAGTGCAAGTAGATTATTAACTAAATGCATTCCTGTGGAAGGTGGCATCAATGTTTTTTGGGGAGGAAAAAACGTATAAGACAAAATGATCTGCTTACCTTCTCGCCCCTGTCTTTAGACACCTGCCTCTTCTCATTAATGTCACATTTGTTCCCCAAAATCATTTTTTCTACATCCGCTGATGCATGCTGGGTTGAAAACATACAAGAACATGAGCTGTAATAATTTGCTACTAATTATGCAAACATTATTGGTAAGGATGTGCAATACTACATACACTACCAGTCAAAAGTTTTTGAACAGTAAGATTTTTAATGCTTTTTAAAGAATTCACTTCTGCTCACCAAGCCTGCATTTACTTAATCCAAAATACAGCAAAAGCTGTAATATTGTGAATATACATTTTAAAATGTAATTTACTGCAGCATCGTTACTCCAGCCTTCAGTGTCATATGATCCTTCAGAAATCATTCTAATATGCTAATTTGTTGCTCAAGAAACTACTATTATGATGATGATGATTATTATTATTATCAATATTTAAAACAGTTGAGTACTTTTTTTTTTCAGGATTCTCGGATGAATAGAAATATTCAAAGACTATTCAAAAGCTTGGGGTCAGTATGAAAAGATGATAAAGACATTTCTAATGTTACAAAAGATTTTTTTTTTCAGATAAATGCTGTTCTTCTGAACTTTCTATTCATCAAAAAAAAAAAGAAAAAAAAAATTCTACTCGGCTGTTTTCAACAATTATAATAAAGGTTTTCTGAGCAGCAAATCAGAATATTAAAATGATTTCTGAAGGATCATGTGACTGGAGTAATGATGCTAAAAATTCAGCTTTGATCACAAGAATAAATTACATTTTAAAATATATTCAAATAGAGAACAGTTATTTTAAATAGTAAAAATATTTAACAGTTTTACCGCTTTGCTGTACTTTGGATCAAATAACTGCAGGCTTGGTGAGCAGAAGAGACTTATTTAAAAAACATTAAAATAAAAAAAAAACAACTTCTAAAACTTTTGACTGGTAGTGCATTTTAAATTTTTCTAGTATGAATGAATAGTAATTAGGTTACTGGTAGTTTAGACATCAGTAACAAATGTTCACATAACACATGCTTTTGTATTCAAACACTATTTATTGCACATGTCCTATTAAAATCTTATGCTGGAAGATCCTAGAGTCAAAAGCAGTGAGAAAAAAAATGCCAAAGCTGTCTACAGCTGTCTCAGTACATGCATTTCCATGGGAGTCAAACCCATGCTTCACTGTTTGTGTAATTGTTTATTTTATAACCTGTTATTGCAAAAAAACAAAAAACAGATAAAATCTGATGATTATGCATATTAAGCAAGCACCGCACACAGCAGAAGCATTAAAATCTGAAGTGTATTGTTAAGGAAACTAAACAAGGCACTGAGACACTCACCTCCTCTATGTTTCGGATCCAGTTTTTGATGTTGTCAAATGATTTCTCATTGGTAATATCATAAACCAGCATGATACCCTGAGATCAGAGAACAAAAAAATCATCAAAGATTTGGAAAAGTAGTCATACCCAGCCTAAACAAAGACAGTAAGTGTTAGTATAATGCAATTACTTTATTTTTGTCTGACAAAAAAAAAATAAAAAAGACCATTACACAATATGATGGTTAACCACCGAAACAGACCCAAAGCTTCATGCAAAAAACACAGTAATGGAGTGCATACTTCAGCATCATCTTACCATTGCACCTCTGTAATATGCCGTCGTGATCGTTCGGAATCGCTCTTGCCCTGCCGTGTCCCTGTATACATCAAACAATACAAGTGTTGTAACTGCGGTTCTGCTGAAATGCGGTTAAAGTGGAAGATGACCTCCTCCTTACTAGAACAAGGACAAAAGTCAACCACTAACATGTGCTGCTACGTAAAGGAGAAATTATACTCTTCGTGGTTTCACTAGTTAAACAGCAGCTCCTTCAGAAAATTCTCAAGAAAACGAAGTCACCCATGCCATTCCAGTAATCTGCTAATGTTCAACTAGTGCTGAGAGTGCCACTAGAAGGAAAAGACGAGTAGAAACTCACCATATCTGTAACTTTATCTTCTTGCCATCTAGTTCTATTGTCCTGATCTTGAAATCGATACCTGGAAGAGAAAATACGTAAGTGCACAACTGTCATAGGCTGAAGAACAAACCCAATACAGTGTTTCTTTCTAATATATCCACTTCTAGCAACATCACTGTGTTTTTATATACAAATAAATGTCCAGAGGATGCATAGGACCATGTTATATGAACATATGATGGCAAAGCCACGCATCAAACCACCTAGACATTTCTTATCACTCTTTCATATTACAAAGTAATAAAAACATAAGCATGCCCAGTAAACACATTACTTAAAAATTATACATTACTGACTGATCGTAAAATTATAACTGAGCTTTTAATTACAAAAAAAGTTTCATTTACATCAATACACTTAAAAAGTATCAAGGTATTACCATGTTTTAGACATATTATCATAGCATTAGCACATTTATGAACATGTAGATGTCAATACCACTGTTTTAGAAGTTCCATTCTATAAAGTAACTTGGATTACCACGGTTAAAGTCTATAGTAATCATTTAGCACCATGGTATCTGTATATCAAAGTACAGTGATATTACCATTTGATATTAGCATAACTGTACCATAGTACTGCCACAGTAAAAGTTATTTGTAAAGCCATTTAACTAAAAGTAGACATGCATATTATCATATCAGTCAACTACTGAGTTCTGAACATCTTATTAGTGTGTGTGAAACAGGATAACAAATTTCAAAGCATAGGTTTTAAACATTTAAAGTGGATATTCATCTAATGATTCGAGTCATTTGATATTTAAGTTTACAAAATAAGAAAACAAAAGTAAATCTGTTAACTTAGTATCTGAGTCATTCTGTCAGAACAGCTAACGTTAGATGCTAACCAGTATAAACGTTCACCAAATAGACACCTTATCACTGCACAAAATAATTCGTTAAAAGACAAAACAACAGCCAAGATGTCAAAGTTAAGAAAGGAAACAAACCACATAAAGTCAAGAACAGCTAACAGACAGTTACTAGTCCATTAGCTTTAGCCGTTAGCATATCCTGACGTTTATAAACAATCCGAGCTCAAAACCTTTAAAACATAGGTATGAATACCTATCGTCGAAATAAACGTCGAGTTAAAGGCATCCTCCGAGAATCTGAACAGCACACAGGTCTTCCCGACGCCGGAATCCCCGATTAACAGCAGTTTAAACAAATAATCGTACGTCTTCGCCATACTGAATGTATTGCGGAAATCCCGCCCGGTACTTTAGCAGACAGCGCAGAATCCGCAAAGCGGCGAGGAACTGACCAATCATACTATGGCGAAGGCTGCGTATATAAATATTAATGAGGTCAAACGGACGTACTTCGTAACCTTCCTGCAACGTGCAGACACGTACCGTCATTAATATTCATAAGGTATGCCTTCGTTATAGTAGGATTCGTTCATTCGCCAACTGTCGTAGCGGCCACGTCGAACGTCAGAGTACATGATTAATATTCATGAGCCAAGCCTTCGCCGTAGTGTGATTCGGAAAACGTGCTTCCTGAAATAATACAAGACCTGGTACTATCGTACAGCAATTACTTACGCGTGTGCCTCAAGGTCATTACTAATTAGTGTGTGTGCGGCCGGTCAAATTTCTTCTAAGACTTGGTTTCAGACCTGTGGTTTATTTATTTATTTACATATATATGTAATAATTCGTTTGTTTCATTTTTTAAAATGTATTATTATTAGGAAATAAAAATGATGTAAAAATGCAAAAAAAAAAAAAAAGTGTTTGATTCAAAAATAGGCTTCATTTTCTTTTACAAGATATAATTACCTTCTTTTCCTGTGACATATCTGCCAAAAAACGTGTCATTTATTTAAAATAACTCTCAGATGATTTGGTGTGCAAATAAGTAAACATTTATTTAGTTAAACAGGTATAAAACATCAAACCCTTGCAATATCAAGGGTACAAAATGGTCCCATAAATGACAAATAATAAAGATTTCTTGAAGCCAAAAATAGTCCAAGAAATCTGTATGTTCCAATACAAACCGTTTTTGGTACATTCGCATATATTTCCTTAACATCACTACTGAAATGTGATGTACTAATTGGTTTACGCACTGACCCTTTGTTGTTGCGTTTTACTGTTTTAAGTATACCTTCCGCATTTACGTTCATTCAAAAGAAATAAATAAAACAGCACTAACCTTACACAGCAGACAGTTCGAAAAAAAAATTAAAAACTGAAAAAGGAAACATTCTTACATGCAATAATGGGTTGAATTTTTTTAGGTCCAAAAACAAAACACAAATGGGACAAAATTTTAAGACACATGGAAACAAGAAGACATTTATTACTTAATGGACTAATAGGTGCATTAGGAAATAATCAGAAAATTATGAACCAAAATAAAGAAAATAATGCATGGAAATAACATAACTTACAAAATACAAAACAACAACAACAAAAAAAAAATATGATAGGCTAAACATAAAACACTGCTGGAATGACTGATGAATTAAATTCTGGAATGTTCTTCATGCATTTCTTCTCTTTTGCTCACAAGCTGTTGAGTTCCTGAAGTGTCTGATCCAGGACTTGATGCATCTCCAGGTTCTGCTGTTTTGCCTCAGCAAGATCCTCTGAAATAAACCAGCACGATGATTTAAAAAGAGACACAATATCTGACTGCAAACATCTGTGCAATTTTTCTAAACATGATTCTTAAAAGTGTTGATTGCATAAGTCTGCTAGGCTTAAACCACTATAAACCACAGCTGGGTTATGTAAGTAAAATCCCATTCATTTTGCCTCCACAAAGAAATTGATTTTAAGAGTTTATTTATTTATTTTGCAGTAAAACATTTTTTTAAATGTTATTTAAAAATATTACAATATTTTAAAACATTTAAATATTATTTAAATGTATTTTAAAATATTATTTAAAATTATTTTAAATTATTATTGTAGTTGTTCCACTATTGTTAGCTGAATAATCTCAAACTACTTGTATATCTGCATATATTTAAATATTTTGCAGTAAAACATTTTTAAAAATATTAAACATATTTGTAAAAATATTCAAATATTTTAAAGCATTTAATTATTTAAAATTATTATTTTAAAATATTATTTAAAATTATTTGAAATTATTATAATTGTTGTTGTTCCACTATTGTAAGTTGAATGATCTCAAACTCAAACTTGTATATTTGCATGTATTTGAATATTTTGCAGTAAAACATTTTTTTAAATATTTTAAAATATTTGTAAAATATTTAAATATGTTAAAACATTTAAATATTATTTTATATATATTATATTATTTTAGAATATAATTTTAAATTATATCTGCATATATTTGAATATTTTGCAGTAAAACTTTAAAAAATATTATTTAAAAATATTACAATGTTTTAAAACATTTAAACATTATTTTATATATATATGATATTATTTAAAAATATAATTTAAAACCATTTTAAATTATTATTATTGTTGTTGTTCCACTATTGTAAGTTGAATGATCTCAGACTACTTGTATATCTACATATATTTGAATATTTTGCAGTAAAACATTTTTTAATGTTATTTAAAGATATTTAAATATTTTAAAACATTTAAATATTTTTTTAAATTATTATTTTAAAACATTATTTTAAATTATTGTTGTTGTTCCACTATTGTCAGTTGGATTATCTCAAACTACTTATATATCTGGATATATTTGAATATTTTGCAGTAAAACATTTTTTAAAAATATTATTTAAAATACTTGTAAAAATATTTAAATATGTTAAAACATTTAAATATTAGTTAAAATTATTATTTTATAATATTATTTAAAAATGATTGTTGTTCCACTATAGTAAGTTGAATGAAAACACTATATTCAGCATTACACTATACAAATGAAAATCATTAACGCATTATCATTAATCATTAACTCCTTTAATGTAAAATAGTTATCACATGTCTAATATAAACAGGTTGATAAGTGTTTCCTTCTTATTTTGTTTCTCCATGAAAAGACCTACAAAGATGGAGAAAGATTAAGACTACAGATCAGAGAGGCAGGAAATGTGTAATGTTTCTAAAAGCAAGAAAATGAAACAAGAGGGAGTGCTTAAACAGCAGAAAATACTTTATTAAATGTTAGAAGAATAACCAAACTTTAAGAGAGTGCAAAACACATAAGGCACCAGTGAGGAAGAAAGGGTGAGCAGAGAAAGAGAGACAGAGGCACAGCTAATCAGGACCATTTATGCGAGAGCAGCAGCGCTTGATTGGACGAGAGAGCTGTCGATCACAGTCAGCACTCATAATGTTCAGCTCAAGCACTGCTGACACATAAAAGCATCTATAAGGAGGTCATATCATTGAGTGCATGATCCAACTCCTCACTAATGGCCTTGTATTTCAGCTTCTGAGCATAGAGTTCATCTGTAGGTCAAAGGTCAAGAGCAGAAAGGACAGGTGTTTTGGCCAAGGATGAAGAAAGCAGGAGACAGGAACAGGAAATGACAGACAGAAAAAGAAAGGAAACAGTAAATTCAACAAGTCCATATATATATATATATAACAAATTAAATTTAATAGTTCTTAAACTGAAATATAATCGTGTTAATGTATTATTAATTTTAACCATTTTATTTATTATTTATACATATCAACATATTATATATATATATATATATATATATATAACATTAATACACACATATATATATATATATATATATATATATGTGTGTGTGTGTGTGTGTGTGTGAAATATGTAGAAAATTAATAAATATAGTGCAAAGTGCAAATTCAATTTAACAGTTACATTTTTATTAACATTCTTTATTAAAACATTTTTATTATTTATACATAATTTACACATATATAAATCATTAAAATGTATTCAGTATTAATTATTTATGAAACATTTAATTTAAGCTGTAAAGCCTCTGTACAGAAGATTTATAAACAGGAATATAACAATGTTAATGTTTTATTAATTTAATATAGATAATAGTTCTTAATAAACAGGAATATAACAGTCTTAATATTATATTAATTGTAGAATTATTTATTCATTATTTAAGTAATTTCTTAATTATTTCTATTATTATTATATGTATTAATTATTTCTTTATTATTGTATTTATTATGTATATTACTATCTATTATTTCAAATAAATTATATAAATCTATAAAGAGCTCTACAGAAGATAATATTGTCATTATTCAGCTAAATTTAGCTCAATTTTGTCTCAACTTGGTTAAATAATAGCGTCAATGTTGCAAAGTTCATCATTTCTCCAGGTGTTTGCAAAAACTATTTCAAAAGACGAGTTGAACAGGTTGAACATGCTTGCACCGCTAGCCCTGTTCTTTCAGTACAATGAAAAGAGAAAAAAAGCCGCCACACACAATCTGAGGAGACAAAGGTTAATTCCAGCTGACGTGATCAGCTGGAATTCCTCAAGACTGAATCACAGCTTACCCTCAAGGTCGTCAATGGTCTTTTCCAGTTTGGCCACCGTCCGTTCTGCAAACTCAGCACGAGTCTCAACCTACAGGGAAAAAAACGCAGAGAGAGAAAAAAATGTGAAAGGTCACAAAATGGCCTGAATGGCATGCATCTGGCCTACAAAAAAAAGACTTGCATGCAAAACTATTAGAATGAGTAGCTGTTCTAACTTAAACTCACTCACCTCTTTCAGTTTATCAGTGAGAGCTTTGATCTCCTCTTCATACTTGTCCTCTTTCTCTGAATACTACAGACAGAAAAGATGCAAAAGGTTATAGATGACTGGTTCTCAACTGGTTTTGATTCAGATCTCAGATTTAACATGGTACCAGTATTATCAAAATAAATTAAAATGTCAAGTATTAAAATTCATTGATATCACGAAAAGCATGCAATATAAAAAATACTTCTGTACCTGAAAGAAAAAAAATATAATTTTGTTAATAAACAGCTCAAGTGTGATTTACCAGCTTATAACTTAAAACTTAGCTAATATGTTGTTTTATTAGCCATATTACCCAGTGGTGGATGAATTTGCAAAAATAAATAAATAAATAAATAAAAAAAATAATAATCTCACTTTGAGAAGTTTATAAGCCTAATGCACAATATAATATATATATATATATATATATATAATTTTTATTGTGGACAATGAAGTTAACCCTCTGGGTCACACTTGGCTCCTTCGCAGTTAAAAGTGACCGAAGCCTTGAAACGTAACTTTTTTTTTTTTTTTCAGGAAAATCATTGTAAAATATTTTTGTTCAATGATATTTTTTGATTATTATTTAGAATTTTGAGGGGATTTTATGACAATTTTCCCATTAGAATTAATATACATTATTTATATAATTTTTTTTTTATTATTTCTCAATAAAAACAGAGTGAACGCATTTAAATTTCATTTTTTTGAAGTGAGAATTGTGCCATGTGGTGTCATTAAAAAATAAAAAATTGTGTAATGTCATGTAAGCTCCTGTATAGCTCCTATATATACATGTTATACAGAGGCTTTTGGATTACCATTGCTTTTTTAGGTTTTGCTTTTAGATATACATTTAGACATTCTAAAAGACTACTTTTTGCCAAGGTTTAGATATTTTTGTTTAGATAAATATCAGGTTGCATTATGATTTCAATCAAACATTACAATTTTGTCAGAAAGGGAACACATGGGAAGCATTGCTGTTACACAGATATAAGGAACATCTGCTAAAATAAGAGCAAAAACAATAATTATCAAACAGTGAATTTAAGAAAAATAGGTAAATGAAAATCTAAATAACCATAAATAAATATAATTGTAACTATTTACATATAAACTGTAATCATTTTACAAGAAAATTGCTCTAACCATCTCACATATTCTCAAAATTTGCTCTGTTGCAGTCATGCCATTTAACTTCTGAGTGTGTGTGTGTGTTTCTGAGAGAGACTCTTTTGTATTTTTTCATTTATTCATTTTATTTCATATTTTCTCAAAATTTGCTCTGCTACATTTTTATCAGTTCATTTCTATGCGTTCATTTCTGTGTGTGTGTGCACGTGTGTACGTGTCTATTTTGCCCTCTTGATATTTTAGAGTGTTACCCCTTTATTGCTGTGCACTTTTTTTCTGCACAGCGGCTGATTTGTAGTTGGTTCCCCCAAAAAATTATCAGAGTTTTCCTATTTTTTTTGTATTTCCCATGCATTTCCTATGTTGGTCGTTTTTGACCGCAAAGGAGCCAAGCATGACTTTTTTTTGTGACCCTTTAACATATCCGAATCATGTTCATGATTTTTTTTGTGTGTTCACATAGCTAATGCAACAAAAGTCACCAAGTGTCATCTCGTTCTGATGAAGCTACGATTTTTAAAATTTCAAAATAGAAATTCAAAAATAGTTACAGTCGAACTTTACAAAAAGTTGTTCGCTAGACCACAAATCAATCAAACTACATTAAAACCGCTATGCTGTTTATTTTATAATCCTTCATGTATTATAAAAACACCTTAATTTATAACAACACTATTAAGTAAACATTTATTTCGCTACTAAAGAAAATGATGTGCGTGGGCTTTATGTAACACTGTTGAGAAATGACTCAAATGAATCATTTTTTTGAACCAGTTCATGAAATGAATCAGATTTCCCAGATGCCCTGCAGTCTAGCGTTTGGCTGTGTTTGATTATTGTTTCAGCTCATTCATGTCTAATACAATGAACATCATTCTTGAACCACTAGTAGAACCAGTTTCTGTGCAAATCATGCATTTGGAAATCATCACTTGCATGAATCATCACATTCAATTCAATAAACAGCTTAGAGCAGAATGTGTTATGAACAATTTACACAGAAGGTCGTTCTGCTCCTGTGCATCATCGGTCAGCTGACTCACCTTATCTGACTGAGCTTCTAAAGACTTGAGGTTGTTGGTTACGTTTTTCAGTTCTTCCTCCAGATCTCCTCCTTTACTGTAAAAACAAAGAAAAGGTTGGTAGCCTTTTCACAGTAATGTCACAGAAGAACTATTTTTGATTCCTCCAAGAACATTACAGTGATCAGTTCCCTAAAGAACCATTTTTTTCTTAGCGTGAAGAACATTTTAATGATATATAAAGAACCTTTTTAGACTATAAAGAACCTTTTGGGGAACATAAAACATAAAAGATTCCATGGTAATCATATAATGTATCATATAAAGTGTTAAAGTGTTAAAGTAAAATGGTTTTGAACTCGTTTCATATTGACGTCAAACTGGAGCGTAGGTCAGCAAGTTTCATTTATGGTTAACTAAACAAGTCTGTGGGTTAGTTAAAGATGTGCACTAACAGTTCTGCAATCTCCGCTCTCTCTTCTGCTCTTTCCAGTTCCCCCTCTAGAATCACCAGCTTACGAGCGACCTGCAAACACACAGAGGTTATTCACAAATCCTCTCCTGATTCATTATTATAGAGTAAACTGTAAAAGTAAAGTGTGTGTTTCTGACCTCTTCATATTTGCGGTCGGCGTCCTCAGCGATGTGTTTGGCTTCTTTGAGCTGTATTTCCTGAATTTCCATTTTCTCCTCATCTTTCATTGCACGGTTCTCAATCACCTTTATGCCTCTGAATAACAAATGCAAAAATACAAAATAAATAGATCATATGCATGATTTGTTATGCATTTCACTTCCAGCAATTCTTAGCGAACAATTTGTCTAAATAACGCATGATTTTTTTGTTTGCTAATGTACACCAGTGTTATTTTAGTTTCATTTAGTTTTTCTTAATAGTTTGATTTAAGTCTAAATAATAATGCATGATTTTTAGTGTGCAGTGAACTGATTGTATACACAAAACAAAGGAATCGCAAATGTCAATAAAAGCTAATGATTAAAAATAAAGTTCATAAAATTTACATAGACTGATGATGAATATTTGATTTTTAACCAAGTTGTCTTATTAACATTATGCTAATTAGGGATGGATGACTTAAATATTGCATAAATAAATATTTGCAAAAATTTTATATATATATATATTTATGTGTGTGTGTGTGTGTGTGTGTGTGTGTATATTTCTGATATGGTTTTAATTATTTAATGCAATTATTTTTAATTATTTTAGTTAAATACTTAGTCATTTTCATTACTTTCTTTCTTTTTTCTTTTTTTTTTTTAAATATGTCTATATAGCTATTATTAGTTTTATTTCAGTTTTAGTTATTTTAGTAAATTAAGTTGCTAAGTTGCTCACTGAAATAAAACAGTAGTTAAAGTTTTTTTTATTTTATTTCAGTTAATGTTTATTTTTATCTAAAGTAACAATGTAACAATTCAAAGAAACAGCTTTATAGTTTTTATAATTCAAATATAGTTTTAAATTTTGAATTCTGAACTGATTTTTTATTTTTATATTTTCCATTTTTTTAGTTAATGTTTTAGTCATTTTTGTTGTCTGTTTTTGTCATTTTTATTCATTTTTGGTTTTCAAAAATATTAAGTTTTTATTAATTTGTCTTTCAGTTAAGGTTTATTGTAATACATCAAGATGAAAAATAAGAAATTGAAATAAAATAACAAGAACTTTCAAGAGAATTTTTGGAAAATGTTTTTTTTTTTTTGTGCACCTATTATGCAAAATTCACTTTTACATGTTGTTTGAACATAAATGTGTGTTGGCAGTGTGTGTACACTATCACCCTATAATGATAAACATCCGCCCACTCTTTTTTTTTTATCTCTATAAATCATTAACAGTGTCTCAGAGTTTACCAATCACAGAATCCGTAAAGTATGACATCACCTTTTACAAGCCCCACCCACAATTGTTGACTGACACTGCCCTATTAGCATAGATGAGCCACACACCATGTTTATCTTCACGCTAGAGCATCCAAAAGCATAATTCAAGTAAGAAATATTGTCTTATTACAGCTATAAAAGTTACCAGAAGTTTAAACTGATATGGCTTTAAAAAGCATGATTTCAGTGCAATATGCATGATAATCAAAACCAAACAGATGTTTTTTGGCATAGATTGGTGATAAGAGTTGAAATGGCACAGCCCTGTTCTAGAAAAGGGGGCGGGGAGCAGCAGCTCATTTGCATTTAAAGAGACATGCACTAAAACAGAATAATAGATGCCCTTTATGTTTTCTTAAGTTTTTTTAATGTTATTTCAGTTAACATTTATTTTATTTCAAGTAGGTAATGTAACCGTTTAAGTAAAATTGTTTCAGTTATATAATAACTCTAATGTGCACAGATGCATGTGTGTGTTTGTTCGTACCTCTCGCTCTCATCCGCCGCTTTCTCTGCCTCCTCTAGTTTCTGAAGCGCAGTGGCCAGTCTCTCCTGAGCACGGTCCAGTTCCTCCTCCACCAGCTGGATCCTGCGGTTCAGAGCCGCCACGTCTCCTTCCGCCTGTCAATATACAGAGAAACAGCGCTTAGAGATCCCAGCTAGTAATCTGAAGACATGAAGCTGGATCAAACAGTCCTACAGGAATGATGTTAGAAACTGGTCTGGATTATAATCTTAAAACAATCTGTGAAGATCCTACTGAAAAACCTGAAATTCTAACATAACAAAACATAAAAAACATACAGAAATTTCAGCTTATCCAGTAAGATCTTGGTGGATCCTTGTAGGACTGGCTCTTAATAGAAATTTACAAATATTTACAAAACCTAAAAATAAGAGTAAGTTCAAAGTACTAAAAAAAAAATTATATATATATATATATATACACACACATATATATATATATATATATATATATATATACACACATATATATATATATATATAGTTATTTATATTTGTTAATTTATATAATTTATATAATTATTATATTATTCAAAAATATTATATAAAACAGAAAAAATATTTCAGATTTTAATATTTTATATATATATATATATATATATATATACACTAAATATTTTACGAAATAAAAAAACAACAAAATTACTAAAACACACACTCATACACATATATATATATGTATATATATATATTTTTTTTTTTAGATAATTGCTATAATTATATAACATATAACTACTATATTATTCAAAATATTATATTTTAAAATATTACATATAACACAGAAAAAAATATAACTGATTATATATATATATATATATATATATATATATTACATTTTTATTTCATAAAACTTCCATTTTTGGTTACACTAACTGTTTAAACACAAATAGAACTGTAAGCACATGTGAAGCTGATTCTTTCAGTTTGACTCATTTGAATGAGAGTTTTCCTCTGGCCACGCCCACTTCCTCTAACACAGAACAGAGTGGGCCTCACGCCTTAAAAAGTGCTCAAACACGCATCTCATTATCATACCATTATGAGTCTTAAAACTGACAAAGCTGCCTGGGAAACAGCTTTGTGGTCTTTAATACATAAATATCAGTAGATGATGCAATAGATTATACTTTGAAATAACCCTTTGACCTGACGCACAGACAGGAAGAAGACTAGCCACAGATGTATTTTTAGCCATTTAAAAGTAAATCAAGCGCTGATGCGCAACCAAGGAGAATAAATGTGTCTCGTATGAGCTGAGGATGAGGAACCAGGCCATGGCTGAACTTTGAGTCTCCTACAGTGCAGTCATTTCAGATCACTGCATCTGCTGATGTTTTGGATCTGCTTTCCAAAGCTATATGGATGAAAGGGCATCTGGGTCTTGTTTTTGTAAAACATACATTCTGGGTGAAAACACACTGCAACAAATAATACAGGAAGTGAGAATGTGAAAAATGTCATGTATGTCCTCGACCAATATATATATATATATATATATATAAATAATAGTCAAATAAAACATTTCAATTAATAATAATAAAATAAATATTTTATATTATAAAAAAATTATATAAAATTTAACAAATTAAAATGTATATAATTTAATAATTATTTAATAATTAAATAGTATATACACATACATTATATTTTATATTATATATTGTTTAGATATCATATAAATTATAATAAATATTTTAATATACATTATATAAAATATTTTAACACTTTTTAAACAATTTTTAAAAATAAAAATAAATATTTAAAAATAATAATAATAAAATAAATAATCATATACATTATATAAAATATTTTAACACTTAAAATAAAAACAAAAATATGTTAATATTAATAAAATAAATATTTTTATATAACAAAAAAAATATTATATAAAATAGAAAAAAATCTAATTTTACAATTAAATAATTATGTAATTAAACAGTATATATACATACATTATTTTATATAATATATTTATATAAATATCAAATACATTATATAAAATATTTTAACATTTAAAACAAAAATAAAACATATTTCAGTATTAATAAAAATAAAATAAATATTTGTATTTAATACAAAAACATTATACAAAATATAGTATATATACATATATACATACAATAGTATATATACATACATTATAATATTTAATATATATTATTTATATAAATATCATATATATTACATAATATTCAATGTATTATTAAATAAAAATATTTTGTTATACTAAATATTAGATAACAGCAAAAAATATTTAATATTATTTAGCATTACAAAACACTCCTCTGACAGCTGCTCACAGCTGTTTCCACTATTAATTGTGTCTAAGCGAGCAGAAACGCTGCTGAGGTAACAGGTCGAGAGTTTGATGTGGAAAACGGTTTGGAGTTTTTTCCAGATTCAGTCATGTAGGCTTACTTCAAAAACAATATTTTTCTCACCACCACATGGAGAAGAAATCCCACTTTTAATATAGGTGAAAGTGGTTTTCCAAACCCATCTTGAGTGACTATATTTTACAAGCACCTTCAACACACACTAATTTCAGACCCATCAAAGCTAATATTTATATTTCTCATGAGAAGTTTATTTTTGAAAGTCAATTACTGTATAGACTTGACAAGAAACTGCTGTTGAACATTTTCACCAGATAAAGTTCATTTAACACAGGTTAACTCTAGCGGGGCATGTTGTCACACTATGGGGTAAGTTGTCACTAATGTGCATGTAATAGCCTTTTTCAGCAACACCTTTTTTTAGCAAAATGTGAACAGTAAAGCAATTCTGAAACACAAAATCATTCATAAGAAAGCAAAAATACTAAACCCTTGTAGGTGGCCAGCAGAAATGAATGAAAAAGAGGATAAAAAATTACAAAATATAAAGCACTGATTACACAAATGCTTGTTTTCTCTAACAGTGGTTTCTAAACCTTAAAATGTGTTGCTAAAACAATGGTAGGCTATAAAATGCCTGGTTGGGGCAAGTTGTCACATGCGTTTTAAATGTTATACAATTTATTAATAATATACAATATTTGTTAGCCACAACAATGGTTTGACATTTGTATGTTATATTTTGTTTTGTTCTTATTTTTGAAATTTTGAATGTGACAACATGCCCCGCTACGGCGCCAAGTTACATATAATTTGCATAATATTGACTGGCGTAAACAATGTGACAACTAGCCCCGTTGTCTTATCTACTGGGATTTTTGTTTTGAGCGCAAACATCACAAAAATACTCAGATTTAAATACTTTAAATTTGTGCAACTGTTGTTTTAGTAAAAACTTTGCACATGCAGTGTGACAACATGCCCCGGTTGGTGTAGCATCACGCTACAACACTGTGAGAAACATTCACGAAAGTGTGACAACTAGCCCCGGTCTCCGCTATTTCTGTTCAGCGTGCACCGAAACGCGCAAAAAGCACCAGAAAGAAGCAGCAGAGAAAGAAAGGACGAGAAGGTAAGATGGTTTCCTCACTTTCTCCCGCAGGTCTCGTTCATTGTCCAGCTGCGTCTGCAGAAACTGCGCTCTGTCCTGCGCATCATCCGCCTGCTGCTGCAGACACTGGATCTTCCTCTTCACGGCGTCTAAAGACTTCACAGACATCTCCAAATCTTCATACAAAGCACCTGAGCGATCTACAAACGCCAACAGAGACTAAATCCGGCTGGAAAAGCGAATTCCTCGATAAACTTCTGCGCGTCTCAAAACTGTCGCAAACGTTCCATTTGCGCGTCGCTGATTCGCGGAGCCGCAGAATGAGGAATTCTGGAAAAGAAGGGCAGGAATGCGCAAAAAAAAGTCCAATCCCAGGAAGAAGATGCGGGTTTCAGATGACATTAGGGGGTGGTGTTCCTGTTTGCCTTCTGCTGCTATTATGTGCTGACTTCTGGACATATTTGGTGTTTCTTATGAATGACCGTGTGTGATTGCATCAATGTTGAGATATGAAAGAGTAAAATCGTCAACGCACACGTATATATATATATATATATAAAATAAATTATTATTTTTGTATTTAATAGTGTTTTATGCATGCTAAATATACACAAATAAATAAATATATATTTTATAAATATATATTGATCATTTTTTAAAATGTAGTAATTTGTGTAGCATTAGCATTGTGTACAAAATATTTATTTATTTATGCACACACACACAGAAACACAACGTGTGTGTGTGCGTGTGCATATATATATATATACAGATATAATATATAAAATCTGTATACAGATTTTTTTATTCTAAACAAAATAATTACAATCGTGTTTGTAATTTATATTAATTTATCAATTATTAAATTATTTTTTTATATAACATTTTATGTATGCTAAATGGACACAAATAAATAAATAATTATAAATAATATAATTAAATTTTTTAAATATATATAATTGGTCATTTTTTAATTTATATAGTCATTTGTGTAGAATTTTATATATGCTAAATACATGCAAATAATTATTTATTTATGCAAACACACATATGTATATATGTATATGTATGTAGGGAAATAATGGCCAAAATTTATGTATATTAACAAACAAAAATCAAGTTAAATACAGATCGTACAACTATCATGATGAGAGTTGGCTAGTTGGACGATTGCAGTGCTTATATCAACTTGTAAGCATCAAACAACAACAACAACAACAACAAAAAGTGATGCCCATGAAATGGCAACATATTTTATATAATATTTAAATCACATACTCCTATTATTTACAGGTAGACAAACAAACATAAATGCAAATACATCCACAAGCGGACTCCACCTGAGTATTCACACATGTGCATACAGCTCAAATACTTCTACAGCTTCTTCATACGTACTGTAAGGGCCTCCATATGTTCTTCAGCACATATTCTTTAGCAGGAAGTGCTGTTGTAATTACTGGTCCTCTTACAGCAGTTATGGGGCGGCACAATCTGACTGCACTCAGAATTTCACACGCTGTGCTCGGAAACACATTCTCACAATGTCCAGACAGAAATAGATCTATTGTCTGGCTGAGTAAAATTTATATGACCTGCACATTCTGATCACATCAGCCACTTCGAAATAACTGAGTGCACATTTTATATTGAATGTCAGTCAAGCTAATGAACTGCATTACTTGCCAGAAGAACTCCTATTATTATTAATAAATGTCATTATTTATAAAACAAAGAAATGTTTTATCAATGCTTTACCCACTATCTTTAAAAGGGATCATTTGAGGTGATTTTACCACGGTTTAGTATAATGCAAAGCCTCAAGTGACTCATTGCTTTCTTAAATCAGTTCACTGCCGAATAAATGGCATGACGCTATCACAATACCATTTGTATTCCATTCAGTGAATTCCAGCTTGTGTGGGAGTATTTTTTACTGCAGACGGCTGGAGTATGTGTGTGTGTGTGTGTGTGGGATTCATTAGATTCAAGAGCTGAAAGTTCATTGTTTGCTTTAGTTGAATTCCTCACATTCCCGGGCTGCGTGTGTGTGATTGTGAGTGAAAAGAAAGAAATGAAGTGAACTTCATGCTCTCCACAGACCTATACTGTTGCCTTGTATAGAAATATTACACAAATTGCGAGACGGTGCCGTAATGATCTAATTTAAGAACATCTGGACGGTAAATGTTTTTGTCCATATAATGAAATAGAAACATTATTAAACTATTTTTATAGCTTGTGCTAAGTCAGATTTCAGACTGCTTATCTATAAAGAATAATTTAAGTTTACCCAAAATAAAAATAATTCCTCTGCTTTAAAATCTGAGCTGCCTTGCCGTCTACACCTAGAGCATCCTTTCAATTTCAGTATACACTACCAGTCAAAAAGTTTTGAACAGCAAGATTTTTAAAGATTTCTCTTCTTCTCACCAAGCCTGCATTCATTTGATCCAAAATACAGCAAAAGCCGTAATATTGTGAAATATTTTTACTATTTAAAATAACTGCTTTTTATTTGAATATATTTTAAAATGTAATTTATTTCTGTGATCAAAGCTGAATTTTCAGCATCATTACTCCAGGCTTCAGTGTCACATGATCCTTCAGAATTCATTCTAATATGCTGATTTGCTGTTCAAGAAACATTTATTTTTATTATTATTATTATTATTATAATCATCATTGTATTGAATCATGTATTGAATACATTTTTTCAGGGTTCTTTGATGAATAGAAAGATCTAAGGATCAGCATTTATCTGAAATAAAAAAGCTTTTGTAACATTATACACTATACTTTTCAAAAGCTTGGAGTTGTATAATATTATAGAATTTAATATAGAAATTAATTATAGAAATTAATACTTTTATTTAGCAAGGATGCTTTAAATTGATCAAAAGGAATAAATTACATTTTTAAATAAATTCAAATAGAAAACAGTTATTTTAAATAGTAAAAATATTTTTAAATTTAGCTGTTTTCGCTGTACTTTGAATCAAATAAATGCAAGCTTGGTGAGCAGAAGAGACTTCTTTTAAAAACATAAAGAATCATACTATTCAAAAACTTTTGACTGGTAGTGTAATTGAATAAAAGTTTGGTGTCAGTATGTTGCCAAGCTACTGGTGTCATATTTTAACCTGCATAATGCACACGGATGTTAAGTAAAATAGGAAAACGACTGTTTTTATTAATAGTTATATTTAAAAAATACATTCTGAGATTGACAAAAGAAGGCATCTTTTGTCATCTAGCTTTGGAAAAGGCCAAACACTTCTGAGATGACTTTGAAATTTTGTCTAGGTTTTGAGACAGAGCTTATATCTTCATTTTCTGTACAATGAATATATTCAATGCATAATGTAGTGCAGGACTACAAAGGTTTAAAAAAAATTTGAAAATGTTTTTAATGAAATAATTTTTGCATTTATTTGATTAAAAATTGTGAAATATTATTACGATTTAAAAGAACTGTTGTCTATTTGAAAATATGCTAAAATGTAATTTATTCCTGTGATCAAAGCTGCATTTTCAGCATCATTACTGCAGCCTTCAGTGTCACATGATCCTTCAGAAATCATTCTAATATGCTGCTCAAAAAACATTTCTGATTATTTTCAATGTTGAAAACAGTTGTGCTGCTACATATTTTAGTGGAAATGATACTTTATTTCAGGTTTTTTTGATGAATAAGTTCAAAAGAACAATATTTATTTGAAATAGAACTCTTTTGTTACATTATAAATGTCTTAACTCTCACTTTTGATTAATTGAATGCATCCTTGCTCAATCACAGTTTTCACAAACATACCGCAGTGCAACTGTTTTCAACATTGAAAATAATAGGAAAAAAAAAAAAAAGAGAAATGTTTCTTGAAAATTACATTTTATGGTGCTTTGTAGTAATAGAAAGGGGGTTTTATTTATACTGTCCCTTTAAGAAGTAGCCTACATTCTCTCCCATTGCTTTAAAAGAATGCAGCTCTGGGATGGAGGACGTCACGTCCAGACAGTTTTTTAATGTTTCTCGGTTGTGCAGCTCCGGCTCTCATGCTTTGCGGTCTGGATTTTCTCCCTGTGGGTTTCAGAGGTGGCTCTCGCCCTAAATATCCATTTCCTCTGCATGTGAGCCTGGATTCCACAGCTTTCCGAGGTTGTTTGGTTTAAAAAAAGGCTGATGAGTTCAAGTAAGCCTCACTAGAAAATTGCACACTGAAGACATTTGACGTCTCTGGGGCGTCCGGTAACAGAAGGAGTGGGAAAGACATTTATTCAAGGCTGTCAGCGGTAGCCGAAAAGGAATGTGGGGAGACTTTTTCTTCCCGTTTCTTTCCACATGGAGCTGCTGACATGCTCCCACTATGATTAAAGCATCTTTGTTGCTGGAATGAGAACAATCTGTCTGAAGCTTCCCATCCCAACCAGGTGCAAAGATTTACTGCAGTGCCACATGCGTATGAAAGCAGCGAGGGAGTCATTATTACCATCATATGTTTTGATTTTGACGATGATGTTTAATCTAAAACCGACGTCTTATTGAAGAAAAATGATTTTATCTGTATAAACAATGTCTGATGCGTGAATACTCACATCTGAGGCCTTTTTCTCAGACAGCTCCAGCTTCTCCTGAGCATCTTTGAGAGCTTCGGAATATTTGTCCAGTTCATCTTCAGTTCCTTTCAGTTTCTTCTGCAGTGCAAGCAACTCGTCTTCTAGCTAGTAAACCAACAACAGAACATAAGATGATTGATCATATGTTATATTTCATTGACTAATCTTCATGGCCTTTCAGCAGGGTTCAGTGAGACTGTTCATGTGTTGAGAGCTGTGTGTATTTTCAGATCATGCTAACAGTCCGTCTGCACTAACAAGGCCATAAATATGATCACACAGCTCAGCATTATTAAACTGTGATCAATGCATGCGTCCTCAGAGACGTCTGTCTGCGCAGCTGCAGCTGACAAGTGATTCTGTCCATCCAAGGATCTGTTCCATCTGACACACATGCATGTGCGGCGGATCCGCATCACTGAGCTGGAATTCTGTTTCTAATTCTAGAATCTGGAATCTTCTGATCATCAACACTTACATTGAGCAACTTCATGGAACATTACAAAACTAAACCACATTTGAAATTGAGCTCAGAGTCTTTTACAGTAATTATCGTTATTTATTATGCTGTATAAATTGAAACTGGAGATATATATAGCGTACAATAACAGATTAATCAGATTCTTTTTTTATTTGATCTAGATCTGTGATCAAAGGCGTAGAATTTAGGGACATATTGTGAATCATTTGATTCAGATCAAGGCTTCAAAGCACTTATCGCAAATCATTTGATTCAGATCGGGACTTCGGAGAGGGTTCGTGAATCTTTTGATTCAGATTGGTGCTACAAACCTGCTCCGAAGTCCCAGATCAGGACTACACAGCGTGGATCGCGAATCATTTGATTCAGATCAGGGCTTCAAATCGCTTATTGTGAATCATTTGATTCAGATCAAGACTTTAAAGTGCTGTTTGCGAATCATTTGATTCAGATCAAGACTTCAAAGTGCTGTTTGCGAATCATTTGATTCAGATCAAGACTTCAAAGCACTTATTACGAATCATTTGATTCAGATCAGGACTTCGGAGAGGGTTCGTGAATCTTTTGATTCAGATTGGTGCTACAAACCTGCTCCGAAGTCCCAGATCAGGACTACAAAGCGTGGATCGCGAATCATTTGATTCAGATCAGGGCTTCAAAGCGCTTATTGTGAATCATTTGATTCAGATCAAGACTTTGGGCGTTGTTTATTAATCATTTGATTCAGATCAAGAAAGTGCTGTTTGCGAATCATTTGATTCAGATCAAGACTTTAAAGCACTCATTGCGAATCATTTGATTCAGATCAAGACTTCAAAGCGTTCATTGTGAATAATTTGATTCAAATCAAGACTTTAAAGCACTTATTGCGAATCATTTGATTCAGATCAAGACTTCAAAGCACTTATTGCGAATCATTTGATTCAGATCGGGACTTCGGAGAGGGTTCGTGAATCTTTTGATCCAGATTGGAATTAGTTCGGGTTCATGAATTATTTCGCGAACTGAATGATTTGCGATTCACAAACCTGCTCCGAAGTCCCAGATCAGGACTACAAAGCATGGATTGCGAATCATTTGATTCAGATTGGAACTTCGGAGACGTTTTGGAAATAGAATGATTTTGTGCTCAGAAGTCCCGATCTGAAATGATGGTTTGCGAATCTTTAGATTCAGATCCACTTTGGAGGGCACTTTGTCTGTGCTATATATATATATAATTTTATATTTCATTAATACAGTATATATTAATATAATTAATACAATTCAGCTGCAGTTATAAATAATAATTTCATATAATATAATATATAAATTAATAATATATAGATTACAAATCAGATCTACAATGAATCGGAAATATTTGGTCAATCTGTTTTGTAAACATTTGCTTCTGTGAAAATTAATGTATGCAAAATATTAATAATGTAAAAGCTGATTTTAAATTAAGACATTTTAATTAAAAATAAAATTATTCATTCTATAATTTTTAATAAGAGTATTCTTAAAAAAATAATAATAATAAAATAAAGAAAGAAAGAAACAAATAAAAATAAATGCAAAAATATACACTATTAAAAATAAGGAACCATTTTTGTTTCCCCAAAGAACCTTTCAGTAAACAATTCTTAAAAGAACCACTTTTTTCTTAGTGAAGAACATTTTACAAATCTAAAGAACCTTTGACATTATATAAAGAACATTTTTGTGGAAGGCTCTTAAACATCCAAAAAAGAAGCTTTATTTTGAAGAGCGCATTAAGAATTTTGACATGGAAGAGACAAACTCAAAAACTGTCAGGCCTACATTTAATGCCCATTAAGAGCAGCTCATTGAGTGAAATGAAGATGTTTATGATCCAGACATGTTGTTTCTCGGGAATGTTTGGGGATGTTGAGAGATTTGTGGGATGCTGCACCCAAGAGAACCGTAAACAACACCAAACACAGAGAAACAGCTGGCACGCTGCTGCATTATTCCTGTGCTCCCTATAGCCCTGACTATTCCCACTGATGCCCGGAATGCCTGGGAATGAAGCCACACTCCTTCAGTTTCCCTTACCCATAACTAGTCAACCAGTCAAATGCAATGTTGGCAAAAATATAGAGAATTATTTACATTTAGAGAATTCTTTGGCTGCACAAATGGTTCCATGAAGAACTTCTAATCATCCATGGAATCTCACCATTCCACAAAAGTTCTTTACAGTGGAAAAGGTTCTTTAGATTACTAAAAAAGTAAACCCAAATGGTTCTTTTATAGTATCACTACAAACAAATAAATAATAAATAAATAATGGGAACCTTTATATGTGTAGGTTCTCATTTAAACATGCACATAGGGTTAATTTAGGTAATTTTACCAGTTTTTCCACATTTTAGAATAACAGTTAAATAATAGCACAAAAATGGAAGTGATGTAATTATTAAAATGTCTTATATGTTAGCTCTTTTCTTTAGCTTTGCTCATTCTGGACCTTTATCAGTCAGTTTCATGAGTTGCATTCTGGAAATAAAATAAAATAAAATAAAATAAAATAAAATAAAAAATAAAAATCTTAGTTTGGTAAAAAAAAAAAGTTTACTTTAATTTAATTTAATTTTATAAAATTGTATATATTTCTCCAATTTATAGTAATATTTCATTTCAATCAGGAATATCAAAAATCTATATCAAATATATTTTAAATTATATAAGTAATTTAAACATTTAAATATTTAAAAAGAAAAAAAACATTTAGCACAAAAACTCATTTTAAATCTATTTGTTAGCAAATAAAAATATACAAAAGGGGATTTATGTATTTTATATAATTTATTATTAAATAATTAAAAAAATAATAGAAAAAAAAAAACAATTTTGCAGAAAAATCGTTATAAAAAGTGTGTGATTTACTTTGAAACATTTTTCACTCAGAAATTGCAAAAGATATGGCAAGTAAACGTGACATTTTTGAAGTGGAAAGACAGAAATAGTATTATCTTATCAAATGTATTCTTTAAATATCATTTTAAGTGTACAAAACTATTTTAAGCAGCTTATTAGAAGTCTTTAGAGTAAAAGATTTTAAAAATCATGTCAGAAAAGTATAATTTCAGTAAAGTGTCCAGATTTTTGAATAGTGTACAGTATATGGAAGTAAAACTGTGCATCACTGCACCACAAGTGCTTTCTGTAAGGATCGTCTCACTGAACTCTCATCAGTCGTCAATCTCATATTCGTGTCTCACCTGTTTGCACTTGTCTTCTGCTGCTTTTTTATCAGACTCGGCCTGCTCCGCTCGGTCGATGGCGTTCTCCTTATCCAGCTTCAGCATCTGCATCTTCTTCTTGATGGCCTCCATTTTGTTCTATGAAGTTTCTTACCCGAGAGAGAACGAAGAGGAAAGCGAGAGCCACTGGGATCTAGAGCAAAGTCAGACAGAGAGAGAGGAATCACAGCGTTTTTCCTCGTCAGATGAGGAGGTCGAGTGACGCCAGAGAGCGGGAGGGAGAGAGAGAGAGAGAGAGTCCGCACAGAAACACAACGCTTCTGCTGCTGACGCTTTAAACCTGGGGTTGAGGAGACGAGTCTCGTTCCCTGGTGGCCTCCACCTCCCTGTTTAAACCCCTTCCTCAACGCACACACACACAAGCACCAAAACTTGGAGCAGCAAAGCTCCCCCTCCTCAAGCAAACCTTTTACCCAGAGAATGTCTCAAAGTCAGTCGATTCCCTTATTTGGAGCGAGTGCATGAAGCAAGATGTGCTTTGTGGCTCCTCATGCCTCATTTAACGAGTCAAACCGACCCTGTTTACTTGCTTGAAACACAGTCCTGGTCTTATTGTGAATGATTCATTAATGCACACGTTTCGTGTTTTATCAAATTCCTTTTTTCTTTTGTGCTGTCATCATCAGTCCCTTTTGTTTTTCAATCAACATTCTGGTATTCAAAACTAATTTTTCATGATTTAATGAATATAATAAATAATCAAATTTCACTCTGTATTTTGTCTTATTGATCATTCCGTTTCAATCAGAAATATGTCACAAAAATCTATAGTCTATGTGGTTAATTTAATTAAAAAATTACAATAATAAAACAATATAGAATTTATTAAATCATTCATTTAAATATATAAACAAAAATATTAACTCAGCACAAAAGCTCATTTAAAATCTATGTGGTTACTTTAATAAATAAATAAATAAACAATAAAAATAAATGAATAAATAAATATATAAACATACACAAGGGATATTCTTTACATATTATAGAGAATTTATTACTAAATAATTAAGTTAAAGCATATAACTATATACAAAAAAAATACATTTTGCACAAAAATCTCATCTAAAATTTTACACTTTTCATTTTAAATAAGTAAATAATTTTACATTTTAAATATAATTTTATATATATTTAAATATATGCATAATTTAATACATTTAAATGAAACATTTAACTATATACACAAATAAATTATTTTTGCACAACATCTAAAATCTTGAACTTTATTTTAATAATTATAAATAACCTTATTATTAAATAAATAAACAATTTTACATTTTAGATATAATTTCATATATAATTAAATATATACTTAATTTAGAACATTTAAATGTATAAACAAAAAATAATTCAGCACAAAAACTTATCTAAAATATATGTGGTTACTTTAAATAAATAAATAAATAAATATTAATAAATAAATAAATAAACATATGAATATACACAAATTACATTATTATATAAAATTTATAATTAAATAATTAAGGTAAACTAATTAACTATATACAAAAAAATACATTTTGCACAAAAATCTTATCTAGAATCTTAAACTTTATTTATGAATAACTTTAATTTTAAATAAAATAAGTAATGTTACATTTTAGATATAATTTTTTATATAAATATATTAATTTAATTTAATTAATTTAAATAAAACATTAAACTATATACAGAAATAAATTAATTTTGCACAAATATTTAATAATTATAAATAAATGTATTATTAAATAAATAAATAATTGTACATTTCAGATATAATTTCATATATAATTAAATATATACTTAATTTAGAACATTTAACTATAAAGAGAAAAAAATCAGCACAAAAACTAATCTAAAATATATGTGGTTACTTTATTTTAATAATTATAAATAACTTTATTATTACAAAAATTAATATATTTACATTTTAGACATAATTTTATATATAACTAAATTTAGAATATTTAAGTATGTAAACACAAAAATAAATTTAGCACAAAAATTAATCTACATGTGGTTACCTAAATAAATAAATAAATGTACAAACAAACAATTATATATACCTGTATTTAAAATATATATAAAATAAACAAAAATACAATATAATTTTTTTTTTTTTCTCTGAACTAATGGAGTTTTCCTGGTTGCTCTTATGTAGTTTGATCTACAGTGGTGTGTTTGATTCATAATAACAGGGTTGGTTTGGCTGCTTGAGTGGAAGTGGAAAAAAAAGGATAAAATGGAAAAAGCTGAATTTTGAGCCAAGGAAAAGTCTGAGATGAAAATGCTTGAGCAAATCTGAATTGTTTTCTGCTGTGTTCATGAGGAATGGCCACATTGTTTACCACTGGCTTGCTTTACAACTTACGATTTATAGATAATCATTCTGAAGAACAGAATTAATATGAATTGTCCTGGGAAAATGTTGATCTACGTACTTTTGCTGTGCTTTAAGTCTTTAGTATCCATCCACACTCTCTTTATTCTCACATAATCAACTACTGTATAACAGTCCATCTGTGTTTATTTTATTTACAGGAAGTTGACATATAATTAGCAGGATACTGTTTATATATATAATACCTTCAGGCTGATACAAAGCTGTTTTTCCTAAATGCATCAACTCTTCATCACTGTTCAGTTTTGAGAATGACACATTTGACATTAAACACACAAGAGGATGGTATTTACCGGCTCAAGTAGAGGATGATGGTAATGTGGTCCCATGAGTCTCGGCTCAGACAGGTGAGGCTTATGATGGTCTTTCTTCTTCAGCCTGGAGAAACCAACAGCTGCTGGGTCTTAAAATACAGTCAATAATGAAATGATAACATTTTTAAAAGCCTATGCTACACAAAACACAACAACTGTGGTAATCCAGCAGCAATGAGTGACAGATCTGCTCCACTACAAAAGTCTCATGAAACATTTGATTGCTTGGTATCACAGTTTCCACAAAAATGTTAGACAATACTGATAACTAGATGAGTAAAGTTTGAGAACAAACTTTAAGTTGGCTTGAGAAAGCCTAGCCTTAAAGTCTGAAGCAGTTGTAAAAGTATGAAAGCAGTTAGCATGATTAGCTTGTTGCTTGTATTTTTAGAGGCTGATTACAATGTTGTTAGCATGATTAGCATGTTGTTAGCATAATTTACTACTTATGTTGTAAATTACTCGTAAGTTACTAGAATGTTGTTAGTATGATTACCAAGTTACTAGCATGTTTCTAGCCTGATTAGCATGTTGATAGCATGTTTCGCACATGATCAGCATGTTACTAGCATGTTTCTAACATGGCTAACATGTTACTAGCTTGTTGTTAACATGTTTCTAGCATGATTAGCATATTACTAGCATGATACGCATGTTACTAGCATGTTGCTAGCATGATTAACAAGTTACTAGCATGTTGCTAGCACAATTAGCATTTTGCTAGCATGTTTCTAACATGATTAGCATGTTGCTAGCATTTTGTTAGCATGTTTCTAACATGATTAGCATGCTGCTAACATGAATACCAAGTTACTAGCATGTTGTTACCATGATTAGCACATTGTTAGCATGATTAGCATGTAACTAGCATGTTGCTAGCAAGATTACTAAGTTACTAGCATGTTATTACCATGATTAGCATGTTACTAGCAAAACTGTTAGCATGATTAGCAAGTTACTAGCATGTTGCTAACATGATTAGCATGTTACTAGCATGTTGCTCACACGATTAGCATGTTGCTAACATGTTGTTAGCATGTTTCTAACATGATTAACATGCTGCTAGCATTATTAATAAGTTACTAGCATGTAGCTAGCATGATTAGCATGTTACTAGTACGCTGCTAACATTTTCCTATCATGATTAGCATGTTACTAGCATGTTGCTAGCATTATTATCATGTTACTGGCATGTTGCTAGCATGATTATCAAGTTACTAGCATGTTGCTAACATGTTGTTAGCATGATTAGCATGTGACTAGCACGTTGATAGCATGTTTCTATCATGATTAGCAAGTTACTAGCATGTTGTTAGCATGATTAGCATGCTACTAGTATGTTTGTAGCATCTCAAGCCAACTTAATCAGAAATGTTTCTAGAGCAGCAAATCAGCATATTAGAATGATTTCTGAAGGATCATGTGACACTGAAGACTGGAGTAATGATGGTGAAAATTCAGCTTTGATCACATGAATAAATTACATTTTAAAATATATTTAAATGGAAAACAGTACTTTTAAATTGTAAAAATATGTCTCAATTTTTAATCAAATAAATGCAGCCTTGAGCAAAAAGAGTATGTATGTAACTTTTAATGCCTAATCTTCATTTTCTTCCATGCTGCTTCAAGAAACCATATCTGACCCTCACTGTAAAAAACAATTTGTTGAGTCAGCTTAAAATAATTTGTTACCTGGCTGCCTTAAAATTTTAAGTTCAGCCAACTCAAAAAAAAGTTTATTCAACTTGAAATGTTAAGTTATACTAAGTGACAGCTTAGATATTTGAGTTGATTCAACTTAAAATTTTAAGGCAGCTGGGTTACTTTAACAAACACAAATATCTAAGTTGTCACTTAATACAGCTTAACATTTCAAGTTGACTAAATTTATTTGAGTTGACTGAACTTAAAATTTTAAGGCAGCAGGTTAACAAATGATTTTAAGCTGACTCAACAAATTGTGTTTTTTGTTTTTTACGGTGCTAGACCACAAAATGAGGGTAATGAGGGTCAATTTTTGGAAATTGAGATGTATTAATCATCTGAAAGCTGAATAAATAAGCTTTCCATGTATGGTTTGTTAGAATAGGACAATATTTGGCTGAAAATCTAGAATCTGAGGGTGCAAGAAAATTTAAATATTGAGAAAATCACCTTTAAAGTTGTCCAAATGAAGTTCTTAGCAATGCATATTACTAATCAAAAATTAAAGTTTTGATATATTTACGGTAGGAAAATTACAAAATATCTTCATGGAACATGATCTCTACTTAAAATCCAAATGATTTTTGGCATAAAAGAAAAATCTGTCATTTTCACCCATACAATGTATTTTTGGCTATTGCTACAAATATACCCGTGCTACTTATGACTGATTTTTCATTGCTGCTGTTTTTGTTGCATGCCGTAGACTTATGCATAAACACACAGTGCACCTCCTCAAGGTTTTCTTGATTTAAATAAACACGTTTGAGAAACTACAAAAAGGACAAATGATAGAAATACAGTGGAGAGAGTGAGAGAGAGTAAGAAAGAGTGTAGTTGTATCACTGAGAGGAAAAAGATCCTCCCACAGGAAGTGCATGTACATCTCCTCATGCCCTATTATGGTAAAAACAGCCAAAAAAGCATGTGGGCACCTTGGGAATAGACCGATTTGATAGTGTGAGTCAAGAGCTTAGCTGAGGTCCTGAGAATGAAGCCCAACACTGACAGCAAACACTCCACCAATGTAAACACCAGAAATGCACTTCAGTAGATACACACTCAGAGTTATATAATATAATATAATATAATATAACATAATTAGGGCTGTCAGTTTAACATGTTAACTTACTTAGTTATGAAAAAACATGATTAAAATATTTTAATACATAACGCACTGACCCCAGACCTGTAGGGGAGCGCAGGGCACAACCTAACACTTTTTTAATCTCTCAGTTTGTGTAAATCCACGTGGGGTTCAGAGTATAATATTTTATTCATGTTATTTTCACACTTGTCTAGTACAAATATGTAGTTTTGTTACATAATTACAGTGTATACGTTTTTCTTTATTTACCTCAAAAGAAAGGAAGTGAAAAGTGACAACATGCCCCGTATGTGGGGTAAATTGTAACGTGAAGGGCACGTTGTAACATGACCATATGACAGATTAAAATGTTATCTGATTGAATGAAAAAATATACACGACAAACTAAAATATTTTGTCAATAAAATAAAATGATTAACTTTTTCAAATAAAATAATGGCGTTTTTTAAAAATTAAAAAAAATGTCAATTTTTTGGGGTTCACAATGAACACATCGCAACCATGCGTGGGACGGCCCTGATCGCAAAACACAGCTATACAGTATAGTTGAAAACAATGTGCGCAAATAGATGAAAAATAGATTCAGAAAGTCAGAAAAACACTCCCCTATCTCCAAACACAGCTCTCATAGGACACCAGACACATAAACGAGCCAAAATGCTTTACATTTCTTGAAATGATAATTTCTCAACATTAAACATCAATTGTCAGTCTTTATTCATCCATTTCTTGTGGTTTCTTTTTAAAATCCATAAAAGTAAATAGTGAAAATGACATGGCTAATGTCATAGAAAAGCATAGTTTAATATTGCGGGGCAGATTGTAACGCAGTGTTACAACACTCCCCATCAGCGAGACTGGAATGTAAAACTGGTTCGTGTCTTCTGCTGGTTTGCCAAGCATTAATAAACTGTCTAAACTGATAAATAACAGATTGGAGATTCAAATAATAGCAGATTTGTCTCATTTTAAATGAATACTAAAAACTGAGATTAAAAATTGACTTCAGCCAGAAATTTACTTTTACTATGGTAAAATAAATATTCAGCGATATCTTCAAAAGGCTTTTGAATTTTGGCACTTTTTTCGCACTTTTTTCTCTGTATAGTGTTGCCATGGCATCCAGTAAACGCCGTAAATTTGGTTACGCTAGCGTGTGTGGAAATATTTAAACCACGCGTTTTACAACCCGGCGTTAGTTTGTGCCCCGCTCACCCCTACATCATCGTACATTTCATATAGTTGACTGTTGACAATGATGCAGGGCAACAACTCCAGAAATGTTCTAAAATCACAATAAACACTTGTTATTTTTGAAGCACACACCCAGATGTCTTGATAACCTAATCTAACTGAAGGCAAAACTATGAAATTTGAGGCAATTTTCATGCTTAAATGCAGAGTAGAATGAGCAACTTTACAAAATCAGAGAGCTGAATACCTCGGGGTTGTATGTGATATAAACATCATTTTTGAACAAAAGATATGGCTTTTTCAACATATAGTAGTGTGATTGGGGAAAATATAATTGTGTACTACAAAATTAAGCATCTTTATGTTGATTAAAATATATTAAAAAATACTTTACGGACATGAGATGTACTCACAACACAGGCAGCAAGAGCAATATGACACAAGTGCTGATTTTGTCCCGATCACGAGCTTAAATGTGATTTTTTACAACAGTTCAGTAAATAAGAAGTTGATATTGTGTTTTTTTAAACACAGTATTGCATGTTTTTGCTCAATTTCCCAGAGAACATATTACCTTTGAAGCCATAGCAGAATTGTTGCACGTCTCTGATTTTAGTTTCTGAATGAATCTGCGTTTTGAATGAATCGTGTGAATCAATGATTCAAAAGGTCTGTTCATAAAGAGAACCATTTACTTCATTCCTGAATGAACCAGCCGTTTGAACGAATCGAATGAATGAATGACTCATAAAGACATTTACCGCCACCTGGTGGCAGATTTAGTTTCTTATTTAGAGTAACATTTCATTAAAAAAAAAACATTTGTTCACCTTCATGCCGTTTCAAACATTTCATTTGTGGAACATAAATGAAGGTATTTTGAAACAAAACTGTTTTGGTTACCATAACTTTCATTGTATGAAAAAAAAAAATAGTAAGATGTTTCTTTAATTATCTTCTTTTATGTTCTATAGTTTATGTTAGGCCGTTGCAACCTAATAGTTTATGTATAATAAATTTTATGTTGAATTACATAAAATATTTCTTTCTAAAGCTACAATTTTTAATGTCTACTTGATTCAACACAAAAATAGCTTTAAATAATCTTTTTTAAATTTTCAGTCAAACTTATTTTGTGATTAATTTAATTAATCAAAACATCATGTAATTAATTAGATTAAAAGTTTTAATCAACTGACAGCCTTAAATATAATATAATGTAATATAATATAATATAATTAGGACTGTCAAAAGATTAATATATGTGTGTGTACTGTGTGTAATTATTATGTATATGTAAATACAAACACATTCATGTATATATTTAAGAAATATTTACAAGTATATATATTTATTATAATTTTAATAAAATATTTTATAACATTTTGTACATAAATAACATATTTCTTTTAAATATATACATTAATTTGTGTGTATTCATATATACATAATAATTACGGACAGTAGACACACATATATTAGGCAAACTCAAACTTTTATTTTGTATGCGATTAATCGCGAATAATCATTTGACAGCCCTAAATATATAATATAATATAATATAAAAAGCAATGCAAAATAATAATTATTTTACATTTTAAAAACTATAATAGTGTCTTAATTTCACTAAAATAACACAGGCACATATGTTAGCTGTTACTTCTGTTCAAGTTGCTTCTGTTGCTTTCTTGACATAATTTCCATTCTGACTAAATCATCAGCTACTTCTGTAAGTTATGACCCCATCTGACAGGTGCTTAAATCTAAAATAACTTCCAATCTATTTAGTGTACATTTGACCAGCACTATGTTAGTAGAGCTACAAGAACAGCAATATAAGTTGTTGTTGAATGTGTTTAAAGCTTCCATACAGCAGCTTATTATAACTTCTACTGAAACCAGAGGAGCCTCAGATCCTGGACATCCTTCATTCATAATCACACTTAAAGTTCAAGGGTGATTGTGTTTCTCTGTCACTGCTTCAAGGCTGAGGAGCAACTTAAGACTGTCTGTTGAGTCCCACAAGGCTAATAGCATGTTCAGAATGTGAGACGTTTATTTTGGAGTCTCAGGATCCCTGTGGCACACATTAAGAAGATACCTCAAATACAGACAGAATGTCGGACTACTGTTCAAAAGTGTTTTCTTTTTTAGTAATTTACAATAAAGACATTTATAATGTTACAAAAGATTTCCATTTCAAATAATTGCTGTTCTTTTGAACTTTTTATTCATCAAAGAATCTTGAAAAACAAAATGTATCACCGTTTCCACAAAAATATTAGGCAGCACAACTGTTTTCAACATTGATAATAATGTTTCTTGAGGAAGTTTCTTGTTTCTGAAGGATCATGTGACACTGAAGCCTGGAGTAATGATGCTGAAAATTCAGCTTTGGTCACAGAAATAAATTACATTTTACAATATATTCACATAGAATACAGCTAATTTAAATTGTAATAATATTTACATTTTTTGATGTTTTTGCTGTAATTTAGACCAAATAAATGCAGAAAATCAGCATATTAGAATGATGTATGAAGGATCTTGTGACAAAGAAGACTGGAGTAATGATGCTGAAAATTCAGCTTTGGTCACAGAAATAAATTACATTTTACAACATATTCACATAGAAAACAGCTATTTAAAATTGTAATAATATTTCACAATTTTTGATGTTTTTGCTGTAATTTAAATCAAATAAATGCCAAAAAAAATGAATATCACAATGATTTCTAGGTGAAGGATCATATTACACTAAAGACTGCTGAGAATTCAGCTTTGATCACGTGAATAAATTACATTTTACTATATATTCAAGTAGAAAAGAGTTATTTTAAATCAGAATATTTTTTCACAATATTACTGTTTTTAATGTATTTTTAATCAAATAAATGTAGCTTTGGTGAGCAGAAGAGACTTCTATCAAAATCCTAAATTTTGAACAGTTGCTGGATCTTAGAATGACTGAAAAGATTTATTCATTATTTCCTCCCTTGCAAAATAATTTAAAAAATTGTTATTGACCATAAATGTCCTAAAAATAGATACAACTTTAGCTACCATGGTAATTTCTGAAGAGCTTCTGATAGCAGAAGAGCAAATCAGACAGAATTATACAGCATTAAATCAGGCAGTCTTTCGAGGGTCGTTACTGAGAGAGCAGCTGAAACGAGCCAAAGAGCCATAACGAGACACATCGAGCCGTCTGAGACCTCAGGGAGGAGAGAGACAAATACTTTTGGATGAAATCTCTTGCTCTCTCATTCACCCTCCAGCTCTGTGATCCTACTTCTGCTCCAGATGATTTAGAGATCATGACCTGAAAGTGTTTTATAGTCTAGATAAACCCTTTTAAGGGGTTTTGGAGGTAGTTGTGGTCCTGCTGTAGACCGTGAGTCACTCATTGAGAACGGCACATCATGAGTTCATATTACATTAGCTGGACACGTAGGGCATGAGATGTGATAGTGATGCTGCTCATGAGGTCTGGCAGATGTCTTCAGCCAAATACATCCCACCTCGAAGGATTTTGACATACTGCAAAAGAACTGAATGTAATTTCACAATGCCAGTAGGAGACTGAGATGTTATTATAAGAAAGCTGATCTTCAGTGGAGCTACTCTGTGACAGGTTTAAATGAAATGTTGATTTAAAAACAGAAATACGTGAACATCACTTGCTCACCAATGGATCCTCTGCAGTGAATGGGTACCGTCAGAATGAGAGTCCAAACAGCTGATGAAAACATCATAGTAATCCACAAGCAATCAAATCCACTCCAGTCCATCAGTTAACATCTTGTGAAACCAAAAGATGCATGATTATGAGAGTCAAATTCATCATTTTTTAATATTTTATGACATTGCATACGGCTAAAATATGAGTCCTCAATCCATAAAATTGCTTTCTTCAGTGAAAAAGTCATCTGATCTGAATCAGGAGAGAAATCTGCACAGATCAAGCATCGTTTACAGTGCTTGGATTTTGATGGACTTTTTCACTGAAGGAAGCGTTGTTATGGATTATGGACTCAAAGAAGCAAAGGTTTGAAGATAAAAATATCTTAATAATGGATTTATTTCTTACAAACACTCAACTTTTCACTTCACAAGACATTAACTGATGGACTGGAGTGGTTTGGATTACTTGTGGAACATTATGATGTTTTTATCAGCTGTTTGGACTCATTTTGACGGCACCCATTCACTGCAGAGGGTCCATTGGTGAGCAAGTGATGGAATGATACATTTCTCCAAACCAGTTTGCATGAAGAAACAAACTCATCTACATCGTGAATGGCCTGAGAGGGAGTAAATGTTCCAGATTTTATTACAGTAAGTAATAATGTTTTATTGCCTAAAACCTAAAACGGCATTTAAAAATCTTTTTCATCTGTCTAATATGATCTGCTTTTTGAATAATAATGTTTCACAGAAATAGCAGTGAATTAGAGTTTCAGTCTGGAATGCTGCATTTGTTTATGTGAAGCAGTAAGATGAAATTTTAAAGTCATAAAACAATCTCCTAGAAGACTGGAACAGGACCTGAAGGAAAACTAAACAACATTCCAGAATTCCAGCAGCTCAGTGTCACATTTCATCATATTCTACATATTATGGCATGAAAATTCTGGCTTCAAGAGCATTTTGGCCAATATTACATTAAAAACTACAGATAAGATCTGCTTATAGAGTTCATCAGTTCACTCTCTTAAAGGAACAGTTCATGGAAAAACAAACTGTCTCTGATCAACATGTACATTTAATTTTACGGAAAACCCCAGCATTTCCCCAAACATTTCTTGTTTTGATGTTTTCATGTGTTTTATATTCAGTAATATGATAATGCAATATGCAAATATTTTTTTAAATATTTTAGATAAATAAATTACACATAATGGCTAGTGTTGTTTTAGTATCAGTTGAGATACTCTTACAGCTTTTTATTAAGATTCAGAATTTTTATTTTTATATTTCCCATTTTGATTTCAATTTTAGTTACATTTTAATTATTTTAGTTTTATTTTTGTTAGTTTTAGGGTTTTTTTAAAGATGTCTACATACTTTCTATATACTTTAATTTTTTCGGTTTTAGTTTATTTAGGCCTATTTTAGTACATCAAGTTAAATTAAATAAAAAATTAATGTTGCTTTGTCATGAAACTTTTTTTAAACTTTAGTTTACATCTATTCAACTTCAAGTAATTATTAAATAATCTTTTTTTTTTTGCTTTTTTTTGTATATAAAACTGATTTTTAATCATTGATGAACCTGTAATGTTTGATTCAATACAATTTGATTATCACTGTATGTAACTATGAACTAACAAAATCATATATTAACTATAAATAAATAAATATATATATATGTTAAATCTTATACCCCATTGTCATGTATACATGACTTTTTCCTAGGTCAGAGCAGAGGTCAAAAGTCAAAGCACTGATGACTCTTTTAAGGAATCATTTGACATTGATGATTGACAGCTGTCCTCTAGTGGTGAAATCTGGAACTTCGGTTAATAAGATGAAAGTATCATAAAAGAAGTGTTTTCATTTGTCAACAGAGGGCGCTACAGTACATAAAGAAAGTCAGATTATATTAATCTGAAATAGTAGTTAATAATTTGATTTATTTGGTCTTTGCTTATAACTTGTAATGCAAACACTGATTAAATGTTTGTGAAAACTCTTTCAATGAAGATCAAATTAATGCTTACAGTTGCATAACTGGACAAGCACAGAAGATGTTACAACATTTGACATGAGATATAATGCAACAATGAGACTCGCTCAAAAAGGACAGTCTCCTGCTTCTGGGATGTTTCTCCTGAGAAAATGACTTTAGTAATAAAAAATCAATAAGCTTGTGCATATAAATGAGAATAATAAAACCAGACTTTAAAAAATAATAATAATATTTTTTTTTAAAATTCAAAGATTTAAAAATTAAAAACAAAACAAAAAAAAGATATATAAAATTAAAAAATGTACAAAAAAGAATAAATACAAATAAATAAAATAAAATAAAATAATAATAATAATAATAAAATTAAATAAAATAAAAGATGGTGCATATAAATGAGAATAATAAAACCAGACTTTAAAAAATAATAATAATATTTTTTTTTAAAATTCAAAGATTTAAAAATTAAAAACAAAAAAAAAAAGATATATAAAATTAAAAAATGTACAAAAAAGAATAAATACAAATAAATAAAATAAAATAAAATAATAATAATAATAATAAAATTAAATAAAATAAAAGATGGTGCATATAAATGAGAATAATATAATCAGACTTAAAAATGTAAATTAAAAAAAATTCAAAGATTTAAAAATTAAAAACAAAAAATAAAAATATATACAATTAAAAAATGTGAAAAAAATTAAATACATACAAATAAAATAAAAAATGTAATAAAAAAATAAAAGATTGTGCATATAAATGAGAATAGTATATTCAGATTTAAAAAAAATAAAAAAAAGATTTTATATATATATATATATATATACAATTTTTAAAAATGGAAAAAATAAATAGATAAAATTAAATTAAATTAAATAATATTTAAGTAAACTCAACAATGGTTTTAGTGTGTTTGACTAATAATAATTATGAATATAGGAATTCTAGGAGACATAAGATCATACTGAAAGAACTGTCATTTTTAGAATAATAGCATTATTTTAGATGTTTTGACAAGTGATATTAAGAAAATAAACTGCTGAAATCAGATATAAATATAGTGTCTAAATAAAGTGTTTTTTCTGCTTAGCACTACAAGAATATAAACAAATATAGATATACACACATATAATCAAAAACAATAAGTCTATAATATATAAAATAACCAGTAATATAAACAAAAAAATCGACAATAATTAAAAAAAAATATATTAAAAATAAATTCTTAAATGTAAGAATAATGTAATGGAAATATATACGAGTAGCCATCCTTTGTATAATATCTATCACAAAAAAACAAGATATGCGTTTAAAATATAAACTCCAAGTTCTTTACCTAGATTTACTGTGTATCCAGAAGCTTCTGTATAACTATTTTAGCGTTTAGCATCACAATGTTTAAATCTTCACGCTGAACACAAAGGCTAAAGGACTCATTCATGCATATGCAGTTGTTTACGTTACGCTTGTGATTGACAGTTGTGTGAATGTAAATCGCTCTCCTTTGATTTGCTGACAGAGCCCCACTTTGAGCACGTTAGTCACGCCCCCCGCGTACTTTCAGCCAATCGCAGAAGAGCACGAAAAAACACGCATTGTTCGGTATAAATGCTGTGAGTAGCAGCAGGTTCTCAGATAAATAACACGCGGAGCTTCCGTTGGCTCTTTATACTGGGAGAATTAGCTTGCAACTATTTATTTGTACTGTACTGTAAAATTCAAATTATTTATTTATTCTGTAATATGGGAAAAGAAAGTTTCTGGCTGCTGGTTATCGGATTTTATGTTATTGCGAGCGAACCAATATCCAGCTCTACTGAAGAAGTGTTTGCAAGTAAGTTTTTAATGTAGAAACAACTATTAACATACGTATTTGTGTTTAATCCTCATTTTACATTCGTTTTACATTCTATATTTAAAGTAATTATATGTATGTGAGAGACATAAAATCTGTAAAAAAATAAATAAAAAACCTAAGATAGATAATGCAGATAATGATGTCTATTTATTTATTTATTTAGCAATGTAAATTATTTTGGAAATTAAGCCCAGGGTTGTTATTGTTAAGTAAAATTTTTGGGAAAAAAGCTGAAAGCTGAAATAAAATGTAAATATTTTATGAAAAACTAAATGTTAGAACTAAAATAAGTTAAAGAACTAAGTTGAGGCACTAAACTTATTTATTTATTTATTTATTTAGCAATGTAAATTTTGGAAATTAAGCCCAGGGTTGTTATTGTTATTTTTGGAAGAAAAACAAAACAAAACAAAAAACAAAAAAACAAACAAACAAAAAAACTAATAATATATATATATATATATATATATATATATTTATATTAGTATATAGTTATTATTATTTGATAAAGCTGAAATAAAATGTAAATATTTATTGAAAAACTAAATCTTAGAACTAAAATAATTTGAAGAACTAAGTTGAGGCACTAAACTTATTTATTTATTTATTTATTTAGCAATGGAAATTATGGAAATTAAATCCAGGGTTGTTATTGTTAAGTAATTGTTTTGAAAGATATATATACATATATATATATATATATATATAGTTATTTGAAATTAAGCTGAAATAAAATGTAAATATTGTATGAAAAAAAATATATGTTAGAACTAAAATAAACTACATTGAGGCATTAAACTTATACATATCTATATAGAGACACACATTATTGCTTATTTTGCAATCAACTGTATTTAGATACATGTGTGGAGTTAACCAAGGCACAGGTCCAGGATCAGTGTGGTTCCATTTCTTATGATCTACTTAATCTGGTCATTGCATATACACTGATTCTGGATCAGCAAGGCCAGTTTTATTTGACTTCCACAATACTTGTTTCAAAGCAGCTTTACAGAGAATAATGGCTTACAAGCCCCAGTGAGCAAAACCAAAGCCAACAGTGAAGAAAGTGGATGAGAAACTAACTTGGGAAAACCTTGTGAGGAACCCATCCTCCTCTGGCTTTCACATATGTCTATAATACGATCAAATAAATTACAAAAATTTAATGCACATGAAAAGTGTTATGATTTTGCATGTAAAGGATATTAAGAGGTCCTGTTTGTTTCAGGTAACTCCACTCAGCAGTCAGTGGACTACAGTGATATTGAGTCCAAATTCTCTATCAGAAACCCAGAATTCCCTGATGAGGATCTTTGCTACCTCGTCCCAGGACAACGAGCCTCTGTTTCAGACTGTAACTTCAAAAATGGTTCCCAAACCTTCCTTATTATCCACGGATGGTCGGTGAGTTCAGAAAACGCATGCAGCTCGTTTCTGTTACTCTTACTTCATTTATTTAGCTGTAGTACTACTAAATAATGTCTGTGTGATTTGTAGGTGGCGGGTCTGTTTGAGAGTTGGGTGTATAAGCTGGTGACGGCTCTGTTTGAACGTGAACCCAGTGCCAACGTCATTGTTGTGGATTGGCTGGACCGGGCCAACAAACACTACCCCAAATCAGCTGAAAACACCAGGCTGGTGGGGGCCGACGTGGCTAAGTTTGTTAACTGGCTGGAGGTATGCAGAAAAACACATTGTTAGCATTGTTCATTTTATTGTCGGAGCATTTTTGTAATGACAGTCAAACGAATGTTACCTCATCACCACCGTGACAAAGGACATGTCCAGGTCAAAAACCTAAATGACAGGTAATGACTTGTATATTTACAAAAATCAGCCCCCCCAAAAATAAATAAATAAATAAATAAAATAAATATAAAGAATGAATATATTAATTAATTAATAAAAAATAATAATAATGAATGAATGAATTAATAAATAAATTATTATTTATTTATTTATTTGGTAATATACTTACTAATATACACAATTAAAACTAAAAGTATTTTTAAAAAATGGAAATTCAAAAATAGTGAAAAATAAAATATACATTTTTGATGAAAAACTAAATTAAAACTAAAACTGAACTAAAACTAAATAGTAATATTAAATAATAATAATAATAATAACAATAATAATAAAATGAATACAAATAAAAATAAATAAATAAATATTTTAATAAAAAAAAACTATGAAATTATTATGGAAATTAAGCTCAGTGTTATTATTAATCAAAACTAAAACATTAAAAAAAAAAGTAAGTAAAAAGTAAACTGAAATAAAGCTGAAATAAAATATGAATATTAGATGAAACTATATGTCAGAACTGAAATAAGATGAAATAAGAAATAGAGTTAAAACTCTAAAATGATAAACTGGAAAGGAATAATAAAACTTCAGCTTATTTATTTCAGTTAGTAGCCAAGACAACATTTGTCATTTTCATTTAAGTTTTTTAAATTTAATATTTATATTTAATTTTTTCGGCTCTGTTTTAATTACTGAAAATTATTTTTAACAGTTTTAATTAACAAAAACAACACTGCTAGTAAAATGCTAACTCTATTTAAATTTGTTATGTGCTTCTGTAATTTTATTAGGTTTTTATACTTCTATTTAGCTTCAATTTATATTTTTCAGTTGGTTGGAGCAAGGCAACATTTTTAATTTTTAAGTGTTTTTGGTTTTGGGTATTTATATTTTATTTTATTTTATTTTATTTCAGCTTTATTTTTAATTAATGAAAATTATTTTAATAGTTAAAATAATTTGCAATTTTTTAGTTAACAATAACGATGCTTTTAGTAAAATGCTAACACTATTAAAATACATTTTTTGTCACTGTTATTTATTTATTTATTTATTTATTTAGCAATATTAAATGATTATGGAAATTAAGCCCAGGGTTATCAATGTTAACAGAAACTAAAACATAAAAAAAAAAACATTAAAAAAGTAAAAAGTACATTGAAATAAAGCTGAAATAAAATAAAAATATATTACATTAAACTAATGTCAGAACTAAAATAAGTTGAAAAAACAAATAGCGTTGAAGCTCTAAAATTACAAACTGGAAATGAATAAAACTGAACTAAAACTGAACTAAAACTGAAAACAAACACATAGTATTATTTAAAAACAATCAAAAACAAACAAAAATGGAAAAAGCACATAGCACAATGATTAAAACAAAAATTATTAAAAACATTTTTGGTAATTCAAAAAACTTGAAAACTAAAATATAAATTTTTGATGAAAACTAAATGAAAATGAGAAATTACTACCTGAAAATAAATTCAAACTGAACATAAACTAAATAATAATATAAAAGAATAATAATAATAATAACAATAAAAATAATAATAATGTCAAAAGCACATAAAAACAACTACAAATTATAAAAAACTGAAAATATTTTAAAAAGCTAAATCAATATATAAATAAAAATTATAAGTATATAAATAATAATATATAAGTATATAAAATAATACTGATCCACCGGAAGATATTAATTTTCTTAAAAGCTTTCTTGTAATAATTTCACATTTTTTGGATATTTTGGATATTGGACATTCTCTTGACAGGCTTTATAAGATAAACCCATTTATCTGTGTGTTTTTGTAAAGGAGTTGGGCTACCCGCTAGAAAAAGTGCATCTTTTAGGCTACAGTCTCGGTGCGCATGTGGCTGGCGTGGCAGGAAACCTCACCAACAACAAAGTCAACAGAATCACTGGTAGGAAGCCCTTCATTTCCTAGTCAAATTAATGCATTTAAACAGGATATTCCGCTCTACTCAAACTCTTTTTTTGTCCCAGAGGAAACTTTGTCAGATGTTTATTTGTGCTAAAAATTCTTTGAAGAATCTAAACAGACACAAGTGAGTCATATAAGCGTACAGATCTATTAAATGACGTTTTCCCGTGGTTTTTTCCAGGTCTGGACCCGGCGGGCCCCAGCTTTGAGAATGCAGAGAGTCTGAGGCGTCTGTCGCCCGACGATGCCACCTTTGTGGACGTCCTGCACACAAACACCAGAGGCTCGCCGGATCTCAGCATCGGCATCCAGAGGCCCGTGGGTCACGTGGACATTTACCCCAACGGAGGAACCTTCCAGCCGGGCTGCAGCATTCAACACACCGTCAAGCTCATCGCCACCTACGGCATACACAGTATGTCTGATTACTGCACTGTTAGCAATGCTATTCGAGCTTATACCTTTAATTTTTGTAATGTCAGTTTTCATTTTAGTGTAGGTTTTAATATTTTTTTTAGGTGCTTTTGTACATTTTTATATTTCTGTCTAGCTTTAATTTATATTTACTTCTGTTGTAGTTATTTTACGTCTCAGTGCTGCACTGTTTTTTTTTTTTACTATTATAGTATTTATTGATATTTAGACTTTAATTTTTGTATTTTCAGTTTTCATTTTAGTTTAGTTTTTAGTCATTTTATTAGGTGCTTTTGGTTTATATTTCTATTTAGATTTAATTTATATTTAAATTTTAGTTATTTTAGCACTTCAACTTATTTATTTCAGTTAGCCAAAACTTTAAGTATTTCTGATCTAATATTTCTTTTTTTTCTTCAGCTTTCTTTCAATTACTGAAAATATTTTTAATAGTTTTAGTTAACAACAACAACACTGTTAGTAAAATGGTAGTCGTACTCTATTTTAATCTAATTTGTTATCTGCTTTTGTAATTTTTATTCGTTTTTTATATTTCTGTTTAGCTTTAATTTGTATTTATTTCATTTAGTTGCCAAGGGAACATTTTTAATTTTTAAGTTTACGTTTTTCATGTAAAATTTATATTTTTATTTTAGATTATTGCTAAATTATTCTTAATTATTTTTGATAGTTTCAGTTGACAATACAAATGCTGATAGTAAAATGAAAACTTTATTAAAATAAACTGTTTTTACTACTATTTTCTTTGATATTTCTTATTAGCTTTAATTTTATATTAATTTCAAGTTTAGTAATTTTAGTGCTTCAACTTAAACTTATTTATTTCAGTTAGTTGACAAGGAAACATTTCTATTTTTTTATTTTATTTTTATTTTTTTAATGTAAAATTGATATTTTATTTCAGCTTTATTTCAATTACCAGAAATTATTTTTAATAGGTAGTTTAGTTTTAATAGTTAAAAGTTTTAGTTTTAATAGTTAAAGTTTCAGTTGACAGCAATGCTGTGAGTAAAATGCAAACTTTATTAAAAAAAAAATATATATATAATGTTTTTTACTATTTTTTTTTCTTATTAGCTTTAACTTTCTATTTAATTTTTAATTACAATTTTAGTAATTTTGCTGCTTCAACTTTTTAAAAATTTTTTCAAATTTTTTAAAGTTTAAGTTGTACACGTAAAATTGATCTTTTATTTTATTTCAGCCTTATTTCGATTACCGGAAATTATTTTTAATAGGTAAAGTTTTAGTTTTAATTGTTAAAGTTTCAGTTGACAATAACAATGCTGTTAGTAAAATGCAAAAAAATAAATAATTGTTTTTTGCCTTGTCAACATTTCTAATTTTCATTAAAACAAATTTTAATAATAAAAAAACCTTTATTTTTTTTTATTTAATATTTATATTTAAGATTTATTTCAATTAACTATTTTTAATAGTTTTAGTTTTAGTTAACAATAATAACACTAATACTAAAATGCCAACTCTATTAAAAATCATTTTTAGTTTTAGTGCTCCTATTTAGCTTTTATTATTTATTTCAATTTTTGTTATTTTAATACTTCAACTTCAACTTATTTTTATTTCAGTGCAGTTGCCAAAAAGTCTTTTAAGTTTAAGCTTTACATCTAATTTCAACGTTGTTTCAATTATTGAAGGTTATATTTATTATTATCTATTATTATCTATTAAGGATTATTATCTATTATTATTTATTAAAATCAATTCCTAAGTAAGACTTCCTAAGTTTTTTTTTCTAAAATCATCTGACCTCTATCAGACATGGACCAGATCGTGAAATGCTCGCACGAGCGCTCCATTCACCTGTTCATCGACTCGTTGGTGAACCAGGCGTACCAGAGCTGGGCGTATCGCTGCAGCTCCAAAGACGCCTTCAACAAGGGCCTGTGTCTGAGCTGCCGCAAGAACCGCTGCAACAAACTGGGCTACAGCGTCAACAAGATCCGCAGCGCCAGGAGCGCAAAAATGTACCTGAAGACCCGCGACATGATGCCGTTTAAGGGTGAGTCAGAAACCACCCAGAAAATGCATTACAAATCTACATCTAGTTTTTATATTCATTGCTCTTGTTCTCTCGCAGTGTTTCATTACCAGATTAAGCTGCATCTTTTCAGCGACAAAAACATGACTTTGCTTGAGCAGCCAATGAAAGTGTCTCTATTTGGGACGACTGATGAGAGGGACGACATCTCTGTCACTGTGTGAGTCCCTTTATTTTAACCCTCACGGACCAAAATGACTATTTTATTTTGTTTGTTTATTTATTTATTTATAAAAGGATTGACTGTGTTTTAGTTTGATACTGTTTTGCTATTTAATATTTTGTATTTTAGGGGATTTTATGGTACTAATTTATGCAATAGTTATAATAAATTTATTACCTGTTATAAAACAGGTAGTTCCGGTCCTTGATTCTGATTGGTTGAGCCATGCTTTAAGCCTTTGTTTACATTTGTGTGTTGCTCGGCAACCACTTTGTTGCAACCACAACTACATTGTTTGGCAGAAGAAGAATGTTTTTATTCATATCATTACACTTTATTTGTTCTGTTTTATTTTGTAAAACCTTACTACGTATATGGAATAACCGTTTTAACAGCAATAAGCCCCATAAAGCCGTGGTTTACAGTGAATTTATAACAGCTGGTGGAGCTGCTTTATTAGCCACGTTTGAGCATAGACCTACCTACAGAAGACACTTGCAAATTTTTGTGAAAAAAGTAAAAAAAAGTGAAAAAAGTAAAAAAGTATAATAATGCAATATATATATAATTTAATATATAATTTTATATGAAATATATATTTTACAAAACATGTTTTACTCTAAAACTACATGAAAGTCATAAATCTAAATCAAAAGTGATGTTGATAACTCCAAAAAATTAGTTTCTAGTAAAATTGCGTTTAGGCGCAGTACCAAACATTTCCACTAGATGAAATTCGCTTTCCATTTTGCTTTTCATTTTACAATAACAATTCTGTTAGTAAAATGCAAACTTTATTAAAACAATATTTTTTTTTATTATTGATCTTTTGTTTTATTTCAGCTTTATTTCAATTTCCACAAAGTTTTTTTTTTAAAGGTAAAATTTTAATTTTAAATTTTTAAAGTTTCCGTTAATAATAACAATGCTGTTAGTAAAATGCTAACTTTATTAAAATAAATTATGTTTTTTTTATTATTAATATTTGAATTAGTTCTTTTTCTTTGATATTTCTTATTAGGTTTAATTTTATATTTATTTCAGGTTTTTTTTTTTTTGGTGTTTCAACTTAAAATTATTTATTTCAGTTAGTTGCTAGGGCAACATTTCTAATTTTTAAGTTTAAGTTTTACATGTAAAATTGATCTTTTATTTTATTTCAGCTTTATTTCAATTACCAAAAAGTTTTTTTTAATAGGTAAAGTTTCAGCTTGAATAGCCTAGTTAAAGTTTCATTTGACAATAACAATGCTGTTAGCAAAATGCTAACTCTATTAAAATATTTTTTTTTGTATTAGTTCTTTTTCCTTTATATTTTATTAGCTTTAATTTTATATTAATTTCTAATTTAGTCATTTTGGTGTTTCATCTTAAACTTATTTATTAGTTAGTTGCCAACTCAACATTTCTAATTTTCATTTAAATTATTTGTTAATAAAAAAAATCATTTTAAGTTTTTTAATTTTAATTTAATTTAGTTAACAAGAACACTAATACTAAAATGCCAACTCTATTAAAACTCTATTATTTATATATACATATATATATATATATATATATTTTTTTTTTTTTTTTTTTGTATTTTATTTTATGATTTTTTTTTTTTATATTTTTGAAAGTCTCTTCTGCTCACCAAGGCTGCGTTTATTTGGTCAAAACTACAGTCAAAATTATGAAATATTATTACAATGTAAAATAGCTGTCTTCTGTGTGAATGTATGTTAAAATGTAATTTATTCATGTGATCAAAGCTGAATTTTCAGCATCATTACTTCAGTCTTCAGTGTCACATGATTCTTCAGAAATCATTCTAATATGCTGATTTGCTCCTTAAGAAGAGAGTTAAAACATTATTTAATGTTATTTTATATATATATATATATATATATATATATATAATTCAGTGCTCATAAAAAGACACTTACATCACACTTCAATATGTCTAAATGTCATTAGACACAAAACGATGCTAAAAAGGGACATTAAAATGAAAACATGTCTGATTTTTTTTTTACGCAGGCCCAGCATGAGCACCAACAGCACCATCTCATTCCTGCTGACGTCTGACAAAGACATCGGCGAACTACTGATGCTGAACTTACATTGGGAGAAAGACTCGTATCTCTACGGCTTCTTCAGCACTAATCAGTTCACGATTCGCCGAATGAGGATCAAATCTGGAGAAAGGCAGTCCAAGTGAGTCATAGAGACACTACTGCACATGAATTAGTTGCTATTAGCAAATTAAAGTCAAAGCTTCATGAATATGTAGATAATAGAGTTTGTTGTCAATAAGATACTTTTATTAAGAAAGGGTGCATTAAATTGTTCAAAAGTGAAAGTAAAAACATTTATAATGTTACAAAAGATTCCATTTCAAATAAATGCTGTTCTTTTGAACTTTCTATTCATCAAAGAAACCTGAAAAATAAAATGTATCAGTTTTCAACATTGATAATAATCAGAAATGTTTTTTGAGCAGCAAATCGGCATATTAGAATGATTTCTGAAGGATCATGTGACACTGAAGACTGGAGTAATGATGCTGAAAATTCAGATTTGATCACAGAAATAAATTCCATTTTACAATATATGACAACAGAAAATAGCTGTTTTAAATTGTAAAAATATTTCACAATTTTACTGATTTTACTGTATTTTTGTTCAAGTAAATGCAACCTCGGTGAGCAGAACAGACTCTTTGAATAACATTAAAAAGTTGTACTGACCCCAAACTGAACAAAGTATGTGCAAAAACACAAAACTACAAAACATACAGATTACTGTTCACCATATAAAATAAACATTGTAATTTCTTTTAAAGGCTAACATTCAAACCCAAAGAAGGAGAATTTGGTTCACTGGTTCAGGGTGGAGACGCTGTTGTGTTTGTGAAGTCCAGTGAGACGCAGCAAAGCAGAAAAGAGCAAAGGTGAAGACGACTTCACTTTCACTAAGTTCATTTAGTCTGATATCAGGTCTTTTATATATAAAACTTAAAACTTTCTGTCTGTCGATTTCTGAATTTTCAGGCAGCACAGACGGAAACATCACGGGAGCTTCTTCAAAAAGGGCATCAACGAAGCAGCCGCAGATATGAGTGAAGAACCGAGATCATCGACAGAGATCATGAGAGAAATCACCTCAAAATCTAACTGAGCTCGGCTCAACACTACAGTCGCTCTGTGATTGTATTTATGCCATCCGCACCAGATTTACTGTATCTGAACACTTTCAATAGATGTAGAGATGGGCTTGTGAATTGCACAAATTTCCAGGTTACATTTATATCCCAAACTCAAAACAAAACAAAAATGATATATTCGTATAGGAAAATATTATATATAAACATCAAATCCTCATGTCATTTTTACTGTTAGCTAATTATTTACATCAGCATAAATTAAAACCATAAAATAATGATAATTAAGCATAAAAAACCCAATGTTTCTAAAAATAAACGAACGCGAAATATAATTTCTTTTTTTTTTCTTTTGATTTTGGGGTCAAATATGATCGTGTTCTTGACAGGTTTCATGAGACTGTGTGTAAAAATGATTTAGCATAAATCCAACTTGATGGATTTACTCATTTAAAGTTCAGAACAGACTTTTTTTTTTTTAACATAAAAGCATGTGTATGTGACCCTGGACCACAAAACCAGTCTTAAGTAGCACGGGAGCCAAAAATACATTGTATGGGTCAAAATTATTTTATCTTTTGTGTCAAAAATCTTTAGGATATTAAGTAAAGATCATGTTCCATGAAGATATCTTGTAAATTTCCTACTGTAAATACATCAAAACTTCATTTTTGATTTAGTAATATGCATTGCTAAGAACTTCATTTGGACAACTTTAAAGGTGATTTTCTCAATATGTAGTTTTTTTGCACCCTCAGATTCCAGATTTTTAAATAGTTGTATTTCGGCCAAATAAAATCCTATCCTAAAAATCATACATCAATGGAAAGCTTATTTATTCAGCTTTCAGATGACGTATAAATCTCAGTTTCAAAAAATTGACCCTTATGACTGGTTTTGTGATCCTGGGTCACAAATATGATAAGGTTAGTGATAGTGGTTTGTACACATTCAGCAGCTGTAGATTAATAATATAAACTGTGATCTGAATCTAAACTACAGCTACCTCAAGTTTAGCAAAACAAACTGAAATCAACACAATTTAACATTCCAATCAGAAATTTAAAATTGCTGATTAATATATTTTCACATCAACAAATCAATGCAATTTTTCGTTTGTTTGTTTTTGCTGTATTTCAAGTGAATATTTCAAGTGTACTGTATATTTTTTCTTTTAGTTTTTTAGTAGAGGTACAGTCAGTTTGTATAGTCTGTTAATCCAGCCAATATAATTATTAATGTTTTAACCTCGGACATTATTCACAAACTTTAAAGGAATATGCACAAATTGAATTGAAATGCCTGCTAATGTGATACTGTACGTCCATACTTTTTTCATTGGTTTCCTAACAAAGCATCTTGTGTATTTCATGCTGTATGATATCTGAAGTGTAAATAGGGTTTGATTATTATAATCACTACATATACAGTACTGTGCAAAAGTTTTAGGCCACTAGTATTTTCACCAGCTAAAAACTGGTTTAAAGTAAGTTATTTCTATCTTTTGCTGTAGTGTGTCAGTAAAAAATATGGGTTTAGATTTCCAAACATTCTGTTTGCCATTAATTGTAATAATCTAGTGAGATTTTTGTTTGCACAAGGAGTCTGACAACAGCCAGCGCTCCACACTGATCTGATCTCACCATCATCCAGTCTTCCTGGAATGACATGAAGACACAGAACAAACTGAAACAGAACAAATCCAGAAGAACCGTGGCAACGTCTCCAAGATGCTTCAAGAGACCTACCTGCAAAGCTACCTGAAAAATTTTGCGCAAGTGCACCTAGGGCAAAAGCTGCTGTAAACACAAAGAATGGTCGCACCAAATGTTGATTTCATTTAGTTAATAGAAGGTAATTGATAAAGAAAATCTATTTATGAGAGTGTCCTCATTTTACAGCATTTTTACACAAGTGCCTTAAACTTTTAACAGTGCTGCAGCTTTGCAGGTAGGTTTCTTGAAGCATCCTGGAGACTTTGTCACAGTTCTTCTGGATTTAGTCTGTCTGAGTTTGTTCTGTTTCTTCATGTCATTCCAGACAGACTGGATGATGATGAGATCAGATCTCTGTGCAGAGCACTCGCTGTTGTCAGACTCCTTGTGCAAACAAAAATCTCACTGGATTATTACGATTAATGGCAAAATGAATGTTTGGAAATGTAATCTGATATTTCCTACTGACACACTACAGCAAAAGACCGACTTTAACTGACTTTAAACCATTTTTTAGCTGATGAAAATACTACTGGCCTAAGACTTTTGCACAGTACTGTATGTGTAAATGTATCAGTATTAATCTAGAGCTCATTTTCATCATTGAATAGTCATTTTAGAACAACTAAACTGTCTTTCAATAACCAGCACATAAAATTCTTTATACAAAACTTTGTCTTTTATGTTTTTATTGTTTTTGTCAGGTTTAGTTTATTACTATACAAATTTGTCCCCAAAATAGACTTAAAGGAGAAGTCCACTTCCAGAACAACAATTTACAAATAATGTACTCACGCCCTTGTCATTCAAGATGTTCATGTCTTTCTGTCATAAAGAAATTATGTTTTTTAAAGAAAACATTTCAGCATTTTTCTCCATATAATGGACTTATATGGTGCCCCGATTTTGAACTTCCAAAATGCAGTTTAAATGCAGCTTCAAACGATCCCAAATGCGATTGTAAACGATCCCAGCCGAGAAAGAAGGATCTTATCTAGCGAAACAATCAGTTATTTTAATAAAAATAATACAATTTATATACTTTTTAATGTCAAACACTCGTCTTGTCTTACTCTGCCTGGACTGTTTTATTCTGGTTCATGACAGTTAGGCTATGTCAAAAAACTTTTACCTTTTTTTGTTAAGGGTGTTTGATCTTCTTTGCATGTTCACTTTGCAAAGACTGGGTTGGTACTACTGCAGCAATGTAGGATGATTTTAAAATGTTTTTTGAAGTTGAGGGAGAAAATACGATTGGAGTTTTTCGATGTACCCTAACTGTCTTGAGTCAGAATACACAGAAAGAGAGAAAGACAAGACGAGCGTCTGAGATTAAAAAAGTGTTTAAATTGTATTTTTTTTTTAAATGAAAATAACCGATCGTTTCGCTAGATAAGACCCTTCTTTCTCGGCTGGGATCGTTTACAACCGCATTTGTGATCGCTTGAAGCCGCATTTAAACTGCATTTTGGAAGTTCAAGATCAGGGCACCATATCAGTCCATTATATGGAGAGAAATGTTTTCCTCAAAAAACATAATTTCTTTACGACTGAAGAAAGAAAGACATGAACAACTTGGATGACAAGGGGGTGAGTACATTATATGTGAATCTTTGTTTTGGAAGTGGACTTCTCTTTTAAGTAGGTATACACACATACACACACACACACACACACACACACACACATGAATACACAATCTTCTAAGAAAACTGGAACTAAAATAAATCTTTCCATGATGTCAAAACGTATGTGCCAAATATTTAACATGCTAATGATTCAAATGAACCCAAATGCCCTCAAATGTGTCCTTCAGATGAGTTTACTGAGAAAACAGGGGAAAGTTCACACTGAGCACAGCATATGTATGTGTGTTTGCACACAGAGGGGTAAAATAAGCATTCAAGGTAACACACAGCCATCATATCTGAACACACACATACTGTACAGCAGTGGAGATGTTCACATGCCAGACATCAAACATCACATACAGCGGATTTTACTAATGCATAAATGAGATCTGAATCATTTCATGCAAGTTCCAGAAATATTTCAATAATATCTCAAACTGTGCTCAAATTTATCAAAATACAACAGGCTGCAATCAGATCTTAATATGAACGCAAATTGTTCTCATTAAATGCTCTGAGCTGCTGTTCACATTCATTATTTTTATTTTTAAATGAGTTTTATGAGAAACATCTTAGAGAAATGTAAATATTTGCCCATTTCTTTAAAACAGATAAAACTGTTAATCGTATCTGTGCCATAATGTCATAATATAAGTCATTCAGCTTTTTTTCCATCATGTTATCAAAAGTTTTCAGCTTTTCTGTTGGATGTAACTGGAGCTACAAGCAGAACGTGTTTATTTGCTGATGGGTCATTCCATGTCAAATCAACCAAATTTCAGAAACTTCCTCGGCTCTAATTTTTGTTTTTGCTAGTATTTTTTCTAAAGAAAGACAGACATGTATAGTGATGAAAGCCAAAATATTAAATGTCATGGATGAATATTTACTGAGTAATCCACTATTTTGTAGAGTGAGGTCAAAATGACAATTTAGATTCAGAGTCAAGTAAAAATGGGTGTAAAAATTACTTTAGAAATATGGCAATATCATTTCCTTTTTTTTACACAGAGATTGTTAGTTCTATTAGTAAAATCTGATGTCTTTAGCAATCTTTGTTGCATAATGTGTCAATGGCGACCATTCGAAAATGGGGAAACAGCACTTTTCAACTCAAGAAATATTAAACATATCTTAACGCCCTTTTAGATATTGAGTCTTAACAAACTTTCCCTTTGGCAGCTTTATTTTTAAGGCCCTGTATGATTTGGTTCCAGAGATATTGGAATTTCAATATGGCTCCAGGAGTAAATCGTTAAAATTCACACATTTACACGTGGGTCAGTTTGAAAAAATATGATACTTCTTTTCTTTTAAAGAGGAATGTCTGTAGAACAAATAGACGGAAACAAAAAATTCATTCTATAGACATTGTTCTTTAAATAAAATAAGTATGAGCTGTATACAGAGTGACCAACATTCGGTTTTCGACCACTGAAAAAGGGTAACATTCAACAATCTGGACATGGAGCCTCATTGAGATCCCCGTATTTTAGGGACTGAATGATGTAGGGCCTTGAAAATTAAGATTCCAAAAGAAAAGTTCATGAGAACTAGAATTTAAAATCATATTGTGATATCTTTACTACTTCTTGAGTTATAGGCACGCAAAATTTGGAAAAAGAATATTTATGGCTCTCAGACAGGTATGTTCAAAGCAGATGTCTTGACAGAAAGAAACAAGATGCATCTCTAGTTTCAAGATTATATGTTCTTCAGACATTCCTCTTTAAAAGAAAAGAAGTATCATATTTTTTCAAACTGACCCACATTTGTGACCCTGGACCACAAAACCAGTCTTAAGTCACTGGGGTATATTTGTAGCAATAGCCAAAAATACATTGTATGGGTCAAAATTATTGATTTTTCTTTTCTGCCAAAAATCATTAGGACATTAAGTAAAGATCATGTTTCATCAAGATAATTCATTTGTACAACTTTAAAGGTGATTTTCTCAATATTTTGATAATTATATATCAAATATTGTAATCCTAACAAACCATACATTGATTCAGTTTCAGATGATGTATACTCATTGCTTATGACTGGTTTTGTGGTCCAGGGTCACTTCATTTGGACAACTTTAAAGGTGATTTTCTCAATATTTTGATCTTTTGCACCCTCAGATTACAGATTTTCAAATAGTCAAATATTGTCCTATCCTAACAAACCATACATTGATGGAAAGCTTATTTATTCAACTTTCAGATGATGTATAAATCTCAGTTTCAAAAAACTGACCCTTATGACTGGTTTTGTGGTCCAGGGTCACAAATGTGATCATCTGACTCTTAAGAGGATATTTGTAGCAATTACATTATGGGTGATTCCAAAAATCATCATGTTTCATCAAGATAATTTTTGTACATTTCAAGTAAATATATCAAAATGTAATTTTTGATTAGTGAAATACATTGCTAAGAACTTCATTTGGACAACTTTAAAGGTGATTTTCTCAATATTTTGATCTTTTGCACCCTCAGATTACAGATTTTCAAATAGTCAAATATTGTCCTATCCTAACAAACCATACATTGATGGAAAGCTTATTTATTCAACTTTCAGATGATGTATAAATCTCAGTTTCAAAAAACTGACCCTTATGACTGGTTTTGTGGTCCAGGGTCACAAATGTGATCATCTGACTTTGAGGAACATTTTTTGTTCATCTCTCAATCATCACTGGATTGCATTGCATTGTATGTTTTGATCATTTAAACATCATCTTATTAAGACATATTATTGGAGATATAGAGTGACATCTGATATTTCTATCACTTTATGTAAGCATCTGCCATACTGCAATAAAGATCTCACTGATTTACATTACAAACATCAGAATTTCATACTTTTTGTTCATTTAAATATCAGCATCTGCACCAAATACCATGTATTTGCTCAGGTTGAGTCTCTAAATAAAAGCAAGCTGTTTTTTTTCACCAGACTATATGAGCAATAAAAGCCTGATGGATCAAATATAATGCAAAACATAAAACACATGCAGACATTTTTATATTTTGTCAAAATGTTAAATAAACTCCATTTCAAAATGCTTTTTTAGACTATTATTTCACTTGTCAGGCTTGACAGGGTTAATAAACCTACAACAGTTCAAGAGTGGTGTGTAACTCGAGCTGATGTCAGGTGATTGTGACCGGCACACTTTTCACGGAACACGCAAAAAGGTTCAGACTAACGCAAGAGGATATTTCAAATATTTGTCTAATTATAGAGCAAAGACCTTTCAGAAGATGCAGCTCAGTCCACGGCTCATAAATCATCAGTGGATCCTTTCCAAAACCTACTGTCTGCCATAAAATCACCATCAAATTAACTTATCATTCACAAAGAATGATGTCCTCAGTGCACAAAACTACACAGAAGGCACAGAGCAGGTAACAAGAGTTCATCTAGACCTGTCAATCACAGCACAAGAGCAGACACTTAAAAAGCTGCTTACCTCAATGAATCACCACCCATCTTCACCTTTATATTAATTATTCATGTAGTGCAGAAGGTTACTTGTTTAGGCCCTCCATCAGCAAGCTTCATGTGTTTACCTTTCTCCAAATATTTCTTATCATACAAATACACTAACATGTGAAATTTCATTAACTGTTTTTAATCAATATTTCTGTTGATTATATTAAAAGTGCATGAAAATATATTAAAAATCAACAAATTTTGCTTCAACTGTCAGCCATCTTGGATGACAGTTCATCACAATGCATTCTGGGATTGCCTTAAATATAAAAGATACATGCATTTTCAATTTTATATAAAATAAAATAAATTGTAAAGAAAATAAATAAATAAAATAAATTATTCTAGTGAACTGGATTAAAATATTGCTATCACAAAATAATGTTTTTAAATGTTTGAAATACTTTTAAATATTTTTAAAATAGTTTAAAATTTGAATATAAAGCATTTAATGATCTTTGTTTGCTCTAGTGTTACTTATGTTTAACGTTAGTATAACAATGTCTCAAAGTTCACATACATTTAAGTGATTTAAATTTGAGTTTAAAGAATTAAATTAAATTAAATTAAATTACATTTTAAGGCACATTATTTCACGAGAATGAATGACACAAAATGCACAAAATGTAATTGTGCATTTTGTGCATTTTTTATGACTCATAGAATATAATATAATATAATATAATATAATACATTTATATCTAAAAATCATTTAACATTAGTATACAAATGTCTCAGAGTTAATATACATTTAAGTGATTTTAAATTGAGTTTAAAGTCAAATAAAATAAAATAAAATAAAATAAAATAAAATTAAATTAAATTAAATTATAAAATTTTAAATTTTAAATTAAATTTTAAATTAAATGAAATGTTAAATTAAATTTTAAATTTAATGAAATTAAATTTTCAGGCATATTATCTCACGATAACCAATGACACAAAATGCACAAAATGGAATTGTGATTTTTTTTTAATGACTCATATATAAATAATATAATATAATATAATATAATACATTTATTGATCTAAACACATTTAACATTAATATAAAAATGTAACTGTGATTTTTATGACATATAAATGAAATATGACATATAATTTATAATATAATATAATATAGATTTTTTTATTTATTTTCTTTTATATATATATATATATATATGTTTTTTCATTATTTCATGTTCATGATGACACACATTTGGCAGACATTATTATCTGTTATCTGTTTTTGCAAATAAACTCTTCATATGGACATTTAAACCATAATGAATAAAAAGGTGAGTATTTATTTGCCAGTCTGTTCCTAGCAGATACACAGAGTTCACGGAACTGATGTTTCAGCTGCATATTAGGAAAGCAGGACAGAGCTGCAATAACTGGAAACCAGTGAAGAGGTTAGAAAGAAGACAAAGAGAGGCTCTGAACAATGTTACGTGCTCTGATGGATGATGAATGTCTCCTTCTCTGTCTGTTAGTGATTGGTTGGATGGAGGGGTGTGAACTACTGAACAATAAAACTTAAAAATAAAGCTTCTTTTTGTGGCATTGATGGTTCCATGAAGAACATTAAACATTCATTATAATAAATGTTTTTATAATTTCATAAGTTAAATAAAAAATACAACTGATTTGTCTCATAAAATATTTATGGTTAAAGTCTAACAATCTGAGGGTGAAAGGTCTGAAAAATAAAATGATTTTTAAAGTGATGGTAAAAAGGTCACAGAGTTACATAATTGTAAATGATTTAAATATGGGTTTTACCAGTCAGTGTTACATCATATGATTGCAATAGAATCTGAAGAACTGCTGAATTTCACAAGTCTTCACTTTAACTGGCAGATCACTTCACTTTTCACAACAGTCATGTTTATTAAGAAGTGATTTCACATCTTTGTGTCTTTCTGGGGAAAACGCTCCTCTAAACCCTTACACACAGTGAACGTCTCAAGGTTAAACTGTCTCATAAATAAAGATCTGACGTCAGAGACGAATCTCATTCTGAACAACGGCATCCAGAACATACGACACACGAGCAGCCTCACATTCCACTGCATCACATGGAATCGAAATCTAAAATAAGTTTAAGATCTAAAATTACAGGTGTTTCATTCATTGTTTCATGTATTGTTTACTTTTTTAGCTTTTATCAAATGTTTGATTTAGCTTTTATTTTTAGATTTTTATTTTCAATTTTTATTGATTTTTTTTAGTCATTTTTATAATATTTTATCTTAATTTTTATAATTAGTTACGTTTTTGTCATTTTTCTTTTTTTGTTTTTTAATGGTACTATTTAGATTTAATTAATTTTTATTTCAGATTTAGCTTAGGTTCATTTTAGTTTTTTTTTTTTTTATTTAGTTATTTATCATTCTTATATTTTTATTTTTCTTATTTTATGTCATTTTTATAATATTTTATAATATCTTAATTTTTATATTTAGTTAGCTTTTGTCATTTTTCTTTTTTGTTTTTTAATGGTACTATTTAGATTTAATTTATTTTATTTCATATTTAGCTTAGATTCATTTTTGTTTTTATTTTTGCTTTTTATAATTAGGATTTATTTTTATATATTTATTTTTAATCTTTTCTTAATTATTGTAATTTTTATAATATTTTATCTTAATTTTTATATTTAGTTAGTTTCTGTCATTTTTCACTTTTTTATGTTACTATTTAGATTTAATTTATTTTTATTTCAGTTTTAGCTTTAGGTTCATTTTAAGTTTTTTTTAAATTTAGCTACTTATAATTAGAATTTATTTTTATATTTTTATATTTACTTATTTATTTTTAGTCATTTTTATAATATTTTATCTTAATTTTTATATTTAGTTTTTGTAATTTTTCATTTTTTATGTTACTATTTAAATGTAATAGCTTTAGGTTCATTTTTAGTTTTTTTTATTTAGCTATTTATAATAGGAATTATTTTTATATTTTTATTTTTTGTCATTTTTATAATATTTACATTTTTATATACTTTTTAAATATTTATTATGTTACTATTTAGATTTAATTTATTTTTATTTCAGTTTTAGCTTTAGGTTCATTTTTAGTTTTTTTTATTATTTAGATATTTATAATTAATTATTATAATTTTTTGACATTTTACAATATTTTATTTACATTTTTATATGTAGTTTTTGTCATGTTTACTTTTTAAATGTTACTATTTAGATTTAATTTATTTTTATTTCAGTTAGCTTTGGTTTGTTTTTATTTTTTATTTATTTTTTTATTTTTTTAATTTAGCAATTTATATTCATTATTTCATGTTCATGATGACACACAATTTGCAGACATTACAAAAAAGATTGAAAAGATAAAAAGATGCCACACAGAATTCTAAATTGATCTAATTTTCACGTTTTTTACACACTAGATGTAGTCTGTGGTCTTGTCTGAGATCATAGAGGCCAAAATCAGAAATCTCCTCAAATCACACAAAGGACATTATTCTTAGAAAGTAATATACGTGGAGCATTGCTTAGCATCGCGCGCCGTCTAGTGGTAATAAATAAATAAATTATAATATAAATTCGTTAATGTAATAAATATTTTAAATGTATATTATATTAATAATCAATGTTAAAAAATTTAAATATAAAATTTGAATTATTTCTATATAAATAATTACAGACAACAAAATATCAGAGCAAGTGTGATCTGTGTCGCAGCTGTCTCTACTGTATGTAAAGCTGTAGCTCTGTCATTCGTCCAGTGCGGCAGGCGGCGCTACAGTCACTCACCCTCACCGCAGCAGCGCCACCCGGTTCCTCAAAATCTCTCCCATCCGCAATTCGATGATGTTAGAGCTTCTGTGATCGTCTAAAACGGATGACAGCTCTTTATTAAACTAACAAATGCGCCAGAAGTGAGCGAACTTCTGTAGATTAACGACAAAAGCGGTCGAGGAAGGCGCAAACATGTCGGCGAGCGCTGTTTATGTGTTAGATCTGAAGGGAAAGGTAAGATAACGGTTCACTAGCACAGCAGGCTAAAGCTAATCCACATCAAACATCAGCCTGAGGAGATTTAAAAAGAATGTAAAGTTATTCTAGATTAAAATCAATCAACATGTTTCCTTTGGTCTAAAAGCTCTGAGTGGATTTAGAAGTCTAGATTCTCGTGTTAATTAAATATGATGTATTAAAATAGAAATTCACTCTTTAAGCAGCTGCTGATTATGAAGAGTAACGTTATTTGATGTAGCAAATGTCAGCAGAAATGTATAAATAGTGATTATCAATCACTAAATGATAAGTAAAAGATATTTGTCTCCATCCTTATTTTTAAGCTGATTTGTTGCTTTAGTTTATTTAACAGGATGTTAAATATCATCTTTAGCTTGTTTTTAAAGCATCACATTGGATGAAATAACTGCAGTTTAATGGTACCTTATATTTTACAGTGTTTACAGTCTTGGAAAATAATTTCAATCAGTCTTTTTAACCATTATTTAAAGTCGTTTATAGCTTTCATTAATCATTTGAATTAGCTTTTATTTTTATATTTGTCATTTTATTTTATATGATTCTATCTTAACTTAATTATGTTTGTCTTTTTTATTTATTTTCTTTTGTTACTATTTAGATTAATGTATTGTTCAGTTTTATTTCGTAGCTTTAGTTAATTCAGTCTTTCAAAAAATTATTTATGTTTATAGCTTTCATTAATAATTGAATTAGTTTTTATTTTTATATTTTCTTATTTTACTTGTAGTAATGTTTTATGATTTCATCTTAACTTTTTAATGTTTAGTTATTTTTGTCATTTTTTGTTTTTAAATGTTACTATGTAGATTTAATTGGTTTAATTTGATCTTTTTAGCTTTAGTTAATGCAGTCTTTTTCACTATTATTTTTATACATGTATAGCTTTTATTAATTTGAATTTTTTATTCTCTCTTTTTTATTTCTTGTTTTTAAATGTTACTATTTAAATGTAATTTATTTTCCCATTTCATCTGTTAGCTTTAGTTAATTTTTAGTTTTTATTTTTTTTATGTTTTGATGATTTAATAGTTTTAATAGATTTAAAATTTTATATAGCTTTAAATAGCTGCATATTATCAAGTGATGTTTTTGATATAGTAACTGTCAGTCAAAAGTCAATTATTATCAATCACTAATTAATAAAGGGCAGATATTTGTCTTGATCCTTTATTAAACTTATTTATGTCCATCTTATATGAATTTTATTGTATTTACCTTCTTGTAAAATCATTGCCTTCATCTGACAGTATAAACTGATATGTTTGAATTGCAAGTAATGAAATGGTCACAAGTTCCATTAAACTCTGTAGCGCTGGTACTTGCCACCATAGCTGCTTTGGGGAAACGCACCCCTGATTGTTAATCTGGTAAGCTGCTCATTCCTGGCCTTGGTTACTATGGTTACTCTAGTGTATGTGGGTTAATATGATTGTTTGGACATTCAGAAAATCTCCTGTAGAAGAAAATCAGCAGTTATTGGAAATGGAGACAGGAGATTTGATTGGATGTACATTATAAGGGTCGCCTGTGTGTGTGTGTGTGTGTGTGTGTTTCAGGTGCTGATCTGCCGTAATTACCGCGGTGATGTGGACATGTCAGAGATCGAGCATTTTATGACCCTGCTGATGGATAAGGAGGAGGAGGGAACGCTGTCACCCATCCTGGCTCACGGTGGAGTTCGTTTCATGTGGATTAAACACAACAACCTGTACCGTATCCTACAAATCTCTAGAAAAACAGATAATATAGTGTTCCATTCATGAAATCCTATTCATTTTCTACATGGAGAAATTTTGATTTTTCAAGACAGACCTACCAGGGTTACTGTAGTTAACGAAAACTTTTTTTTTTACTTGAAATAAAATAAGCATTAACTGAAATGGAGTAAAATCTTAACATTTATATAAAAAAATATTTTATATTATATTACATTTTATATTATTTTTATTTTATTAAAATAATTTTGTATAATATTGACACATTATAATTTATGTTTTGATTACATGATTTGCATTGATTCACAAGGTTCCCAAGTTAATTTGTTTCCTAAAAAATTGTTTTATAATTTTAAAATTAAGTTTTCTTATTTTATTTTATTTTATTTTATTTTTTTGTGCTTAAAATGTTGTAATGTTGTGATTGATCTTGGAGCTAATTATTTTTAAACATTTTCTAATATCTCTATAAGAAAATTACAAAACATTTAAAATTGTAAAAATGTATTTTATGTTGTTGTTGTTTTTTTTTAAATATGCAATATTGTTTATATTTAATTTATATTTAATTATTTAATTTATATTTAATATTTAATTTTATTTACAATTAAAATGAAAATATATAAAACAATTAAAATAAATAGAAATAAAAAAATTTACAAATAAAATTTCCGTTTTTAAAAAGATAAGCTAAAAAAAAAAAGCATGATGTTTCCAATATTGATAAGTATTTCAATATTGACCAATGTAATCATAATTATGATTTTTGCCATAATTGAGGAGCTAATCATTTAATTTGTGAGTTATGAAACAGGTAGTTTTGGCTTTAAAATCTGACTGGATGAGCCATATTATAAACTTACAAAAAAATTACTTTATAATTATAATTAGTATTAATAATTTTAAATTGTGGTAGTCTGAGCAATTAACATTAGCTTTGTTATTATTAGGTAAAATGAAGTAATGAGAAATGAAATAATTAAAAATGTATAATAATTTATTTACAATGAAGAAAATAAATGAGAAAAATAACTCCAGGACCATGGCTGCTTAATAATAATAATTTGAATCATTTATGACCTTCCTTACAATACTTTACAGTATTTTCTTGTTACACGTTCATCATTGTACTGGTTTATTGTCTCTTTTAAGGATGTTTTGTCTCTTAACCTGCTGACAAACAGTTGTTGCAACGTCCAAAAAGAATGCTTGTGTCTCTCTTGTTTTCTCCTTCCTCTACAAAATTGTTCAGGTACGTTATACATCAGATGTACATTTCTCTTTTGGATTTAAAGTCATTTCTTGCTTGCTAACTAATATTTTGAGTATATTTCAGTATCACTTGCTTTATTCTAACAGGTATCTGATTTTTTTTCCCCCAGGTTTTCTCTGAATACTTTAAGGAGCTGGAGGAGGAGAGTATCAGAGATAACTTTGTCATAATCTACGAGCTGCTGGATGAACTCATGGACTTTGGATACCCGCAAACGACTGACAGCAAGATCCTTCAGGAGTGAGTCTATGTTTGATTTCCTTTTATGAACCACTAAAAACAGTTCTGTCTGCTCGCCCTCAAAACTGACATTAATTTAAAAGTCTTTAAATCATTACATTGTTTTATTTTAAGTGAGGCAGTGCTAAAATTACCTCCAGGTCTTTCTCTGACCCAGCAGATGTGATTCAGTAATAACTGATGGAAAAGTGTTTATTTTGCTCGTGTCATTGTGTGTCGATACACAGATACATCACGCAGGAAGGTCACAAGTTGGACACGGGTGCTCCACGACCCCCAGCCACGGTCACCAACGCCGTCTCCTGGAGGTCAGAGGGCATCAAGTACAGGAAGAACGAGGTTTTCCTAGACGTCATAGAGTCTGTCAACCTCTTGGTATGTTTTTAGAAGCAGCACGTTTCTTAGATGTCTCGAGACACGCTCAAAATAAACACAGGAATCCATCATAACAAACAGGACGTGGTCACATCCATGCCATTGTGCTCGTGTTGTGTGAGGAGATGAACCTGCTGTTGTTATGAAAGGTTTAACACTTTACCGAAATAGCATGTTTGAAACAGTCCAGGGCAAAGGTTTAAGGAATGAGATGAGCCATGTTAACTAATAGAGGTGGCCAGTCAACCAAATTATATTATATTTTGGCTTTGGCTAATGATTATGAACAAGATATTGCATTTAGTTTTGCATTAACTTTTTGTGTTGTGTTTTGTGTTATATATTGAATGTTTAGTAGTTGTCAGTAGGTTCCTATTTATTTTGATCAAATTAATATATAATTGTTATTTTTCCCCCCCTCACTTTATTTTGAAGTATTACAAAATTTTCCAAAAAATTCAAAAATCCAGTTTAAATAAATTTTTAACATGACTATATATAAAGAAAGGGCATCCGAATACAAATAAGAAACTATTGAAATAAAAAAAAAAATAGTATTAATTATTTTGATTACATTTATACATGTTTATTTAAAAATCTAATTCATACATAATTTATATAATATAAAAAGTATTAAATAAAATAAAATAATTTTTTTTTACTGTGCTAAATTCTGTTATTTATTTATACATTTATTTTGATTGATTGAGTATTTGTCCATCTATATTGATTCATGGCTACTGATTTCTCTCCAGGTCAGCGCAAACGGCAACGTCCTTCGCAGTGAGATCGTTGGCTCCATTAAGATGAGAGTGTTTCTCTCGGGAATGCCAGAGCTGCGTTTGGGTCTGAATGACAAGGTTCTGTTTGAGAACACTGGCCGTGAGTCTATTTCATCAATTTTCTGTTTCCATACGGATGCTAAAAGACCTCTATGAAATCAGAACTGGAGTTTTATGGCTTTTATTTGATGTATATTTGGTATGAGTACTCCTGAGGGGTGTGTGTGTTTGAGTCATTTGTTGAATCCTGTCTCTCTTCTACAGGTGGTAAGAGTAAATCAGTGGAGTTGGAGGATGTGAAGTTTCATCAGTGTGTGCGTCTGTCTCGATTTGAGAACGATCGAACAATCTCCTTCATCCCTCCAGACGGAGAGTTTGAGCTCATGTCCTACCGCCTCAACACACATGTGAGTGTCTAGTAAATAAATATTTTATATTTTTTGATTTTATAAATACAATATTTAATAAATACAATTTAATTAAAAAACAACTCTTATAATGTTATTCATTTAAATAAATAATTTTATATTAAGAAAAACTAACAACTAAAACTATTAAAAAAAAATGTTAATTGAAATAATAAATTGGTGTAGGCAAAAGTGTTGTCTTAGAATTATTTAAACACCATTATAGTTTTTATTAATATTTTGAATCGGCTTTTATAATTCGTTTTTATAAATACAATATAAACATATAATATAAAAATAGAATAAAATATAAATATTACAAACTTTAACTAACTTCAGTTAATTCCCAAGGCAAATTTTTAGTTGTAGGAAATGAAAACTAAATTACTGATCTGAAACAACAAAAACTGAAATGAAAATAAATTCAACCAAAATAATAATATTTTAAATATATAATGTATAATTTTGATTTATAAATGCATTTAACATTTTTTAAATAACTTTGTTTAATTTTATTAATAAAAATGAATAAATAAAACTATCAGAAACTTTTTTGTTATGCGAAATTATAAAATAACAAGCATAATATAAATACAATATAGAAACAGAATAAAATATAAATATTAGATCAAACACTTAAACTTCAGTAAATTGCCAAGGCAAACCAAAATAATAATAATTTAAATAATTCATTTTAATTTATAAATACATTTATCATTTACAGAATTAATTTGAATAAAAAAAAGAATACTTTTATAATTTTATTTAAATAATTTTTAAATATGTAAAAATAATAAATAAAAACTAAATAAAATGACGTGGAAAAAGTACATAAAATTACTAAAAATAATCTTGAAATTTAGATAACTGAAATATTAATTCAAAGTATGCCAAATCAAAATATATTATAAAATATGCAAATTAAAAATATTAATAAAAACTGTAATAATATAAAAATCATGCTAAAGTAACACTGGTAAATTTATACTGCTGTGTCTGGGATTTGATTGTGTTTGGTTCTAATGGGGTTTGGTTTTCTGTGTAAACAGGTGAAGCCGCTGATCTGGATCGAGTCTGTGATTGAGAAGCATTCGCACAGCAGAATCGAGTACATGATCAAAGTAAGAACACATCCATCCATGTGAACTTCGCTTCGATTGTATGGTGTTTTTGTCCACAGAGCATCTAAATCATCTCTCGTGTGTTTTACCTTAGGCCAAGTCTCAGTTTAAGCGCCGCTCCACTGCCAACAACGTGGAGATTCATATTCCAGTCCCGACCGACGCAGACTCGCCCAAGTTTAAGACCACGGTGGGCAGCGTGAAGTGGGTGCCGGAGAACAGCGAGATTGTTTGGTCCATCAAATCTTTCCCTGTAAGAGAAACAAGCCTTGTGATACTGCATAATAATAAATCTACTAGCTAAAGAGTTAAAGTAATATTAGCAGAAGCTTATGAGTGTGTGTCTCCATTTCAGGGAGGTAAGGAGTACCTGATGAGGGCTCATTTCGGGCTCCCCAGTGTTGAGGCGGAGGACAAGGAGGGAAAACCACCAATCAGCGTGAAGTTTGAGATTCCTTATTTCACCACATCTGGAATACAGGTAACAGACTGTTACGTTCTCTCTATTATTACAGAGTGTTGCTTTCATGTTCATTTGTAACTTGGTGTCCTTTTTGTGTTTATCTTTGATTATGAGAGTGATCTAGTTTTGTTGCATTTCTTTATTGCAATTTAGACAAGGCCAGACTTGACTTAATATTATTTATATACTATTATTGGTTTTATTAATATTTAGAATTTTATTTTTACACTTTCAGTTTTAGTTTCTTCAATTTACTTTAATTTTTTTTTTTAATTAATTAATTAATTAGTTAATTTTTTGTTTTAAGTATTAGTTTAGTTTGAGTTTTTATTTATTTTATTTCCAGTAATTTTAGTGCTTGAAAATGAGAAATGCAGGGTTCATACAAGGTGCTAGAAGTACTTGAATTTGACTTTTTGAAATGTAAAGCCTGGAAAATAGCAATATGCCTAAAGAGGTACTTGAAAAGTGCCTGAATTAAAGGACAAAATTTTTAAAACATACAACTTATTTTAGTTTAGTTTTATAACACATATTTTAGTTAATGTCATAAAACAACTGAGCTAAGCCAGTAGTAGCACTGACAGTGTTGTGTAAACATGGCTGAAGACGCGAAAAGAGTAACAGACAAACCGAATCAATTGAGTGAGTCATTTACGCTGGATCCAACCGAGTCAAACTCGTGACTTGAATCATTCATTTTAAGCGATTCACTAGCATTCATTTTCGAATTTCAGTTTCGTTTGTAATGATTAAAAAACAGTGTATAGCAATATACGTGAAACAGACCTTTTTGAAACTCTGAATCAGTTAAACCAATGCGTAGCAAAATGATTCACTCAAAGTGCTCCAATTGGAGCACGAATCGCAAAAGATTTGTTTCAGATCGGGACCTTAAATCGCGTATCGCGATTCATTTGATTTAGATCGGAACGGGCCCGTGAATCATTTTGCGAATTGAATGATTAAAATCAAATGAGTCAGGATTTGTGATTTGAAGTCTCGAAGTCCCAAATGATTTCTGATACACGGAGTTTCGTGATGCGCCGCTCCGAGTCCTGATCTGAAAAGATTTGTGACTCATTATTTACATCAGGACTTCGGAGTGTGGATCGTGAATCATTTGGTTTAGATCGGAACCTTGGAGCAGGTATGTGAATTTTTCGCTTTAGAACAGAACCTAGGAGCACGGATCGCAAATCATTTGGTTCAGATCAGGACTTCGCTGAATCTTCGCGAATCATTTGATTCAGTTCGGGACTTCGGAGCGAGTATGTGAATCATTTGTTTTAGATCAGGATTTTGGAGCGGTTTCGTGAATCTTTTTTTAGCTTTTTTCTTAAACAGTAGAAAACAAACAATTCATCAAACAAAAAAAAGCAAAACAAAGAAATAAGAAAGTATACAAACACAAATCCCTTAAGAAAATGAACTATGGTTTTACTGTAGTAAAAGTATATTATACTTTGTAATACTTTAATAGTAATACTTTGCATGTGCTTCACTTTATTTTTGCCAGTTTGTTCTATTATATTTTTATTGTTTTTCTTGTTTGTTTTTTTTGAGAATTTTGAAAAGTAAGATTACTGTTTGAAAAGTCCTTGAAAGTCCTGGAAATTCATCTAATATTTATTCATTTTGTTTATTTATTTCAATTAAAAATACATTTTAACAGTTCTAGTTTTAGTTAACATAATAACAACCCTGATGTAGGCCAATCTACATTTTTTTAACAAAGAAATTAAATTAAAAAAAAAAAAAATGTCGCTCCTGTATTATGGTATGAATTCAAAAAGCAAACATTACTTTTACTTCCAACTGTAATGTTACTTGTAATATATTACTCTAACTCTGCCTTTAATTAAACAAAAATAATATTTGAATATGTACGAACCGTCTTCAGATAACAGTGTGTCTTAGAGAAGTTTTTTTTTTTTACATCTTAACACCACTTCCTGTTTTTGACATAAGGTGGCGCTGCTGACTTTATTTAATGGTTTCCTATTTCCTCTGGGTGCTGAACACCTGTTGCTCAGGCTGTGGCAGATGCAATGTATCTGCTTTTTGCTTTGTCACCAATAGATGGTGCTATAAATCTGTACTTTGAGGATTTATACACTGGCAGGTTTCTTGTAACACATCTACAGTGTTGAAATATTAATATGTTCAAATCACACACACTATGCATTTTAAATTCAGAGGTTTTTGAGCAAACATTCCCCTTCATTACTATTCTGCGACCAACCCTTAGAATAAATTTATTTCACAAAATATTTATGAAAAGAATCTGGAATCCCATTTTTGCAATGAAACGAACATCACATATCTGCATAGAAAAGGAAACTATTAATAATTTCTTGTTGATTTTTTTTTTTTTTTTTTTTTTCTAATGAGGTGGTTATCTGTGCACTTTACTCACACTTTAGAAATTCTTTGTTAGAATAGATTTAATTATGGTAAAATGAAAGACCTTTGTCTTGATGTCTTTGATTTCTTGGGGAAATTTCTTGGGAACGTAAATGAGGCTGTGAGAGTTAGACGTTTGTTTAACTGATTTTATCTCGGCTGTTGATCGTTCTGCTGATGCAACATTGAAAACATGTCTTTGCAAAGCAATTCCTGGTGACAAAAGGCATTTTCATTCATGAAAAGATAAATATAGCATCTACACCAGTGTTGTCATCATTAACTACAAGTAGAACTATTAGGTTTTTTGTTCTAGAACTGTTAAGTGAAGTTAAATACATTTTATAAAAATGGATTAAAAACTACTTTCACTTCATTCCAAACTTGTATGATGTCTGCTTCTGCAGAATACAGAATGTATTTTGTCCATACAGTGAAAATCATTGTTTCTTTTGTTTCAAGGACAAAAACAGATGAAACATTCTTCAAAATCTTTCCGCAGAAAAATGACATGAGAGTGAATAAACGATGACAGACTCCTTTTAAGTTCTCATGAACGTGAAAAACATTTCATAGAATCTCTATCATGTGTCTTTATCAGCATTGTGGGTTTTAATCTTGTTGCATTCGAATAAATGGTTAAAGTTGCATGCAGTTGAAGCACGATGCAGTGGAGTGTGCGTGTGTGTTGTGGCCATGACAGTGGCCCGATCCAGACGCTGGCGGCCAGTCAAAGCCAGGACAGACAGAACAGAACCGCAACTCCTGCTGCTGCTGCTGAATCTTGTGTTTTAGCAGACGGTGTGTTTATTTGTTATGGTCAGTCGTGTGTGTTTCTCAGGCCTCAGCAGTTTATAAAGGTGGGCAGAGCAGAAGTAAACTGGACAGGAGTGCAGTTGAGCTGTGGAAACTTTCAACAGAACAACTAATGTTTGTTGATCTGGGAATGTTTCTTAAACAGATGTTGTGCACAGCAGCTTTGGATCGAGCTGTCAGTGAATTTGTTAACATGATCAGTTGATTTTAAATGTGCAGAAATCTGAATACATTCATTTTCTCTTACAGTAATTCTTTTATAAAAATCATATGAGTTCTGCTACTCTGGACTCTAAATACGACTCGAGTCCCTCCTTCAATTTGCATTTTCAACAGTTTAATCATCCAGAAGGTATGGCTGCATGACTAATTGAAATAAAACCAAAATTGCGATTATGGCTTAGTGCAATTAGCAAACCACAAAGGCTATAATTGAAGTTAATAAATATACATGCTGTGTGTTTCAGAGCCAAGCACAGCATTTTGTGTTTATTTCACGCAAGCAGCTTATGATCCGATGTTTTCAGCATCTTGGTTCACAGTAAATGCTTCTCCTTGTGAACTTAAACAGCTGAGGTCAAAAGTTTACATACACCTTGCAGAACCTGCAAATTGTTAATTATTTAACCAAAATAAAAGGGAGCATACAAAATGCATGTTATTTTTTTTATTTAGTACTGACCTGAATAAGATATTTCACATAAAAGAACAGTTAAACTGCCTTCAGGTCCCACAAATTCTTTGGTTTTTCAACCCTTTCCAACAATGACTGTATGATTTTGAGATTCATCTTTTCACACTGAGGACAACTGAGGGACTCATATACAACTATTACAGAAGGTTCAAATGCTCACTGATGCTTTTGAAGGAAACACAATGCATTAAGAGCCAGGGGGTGAAAACTTTTGAAATTTGAAGATCAGGGTAAATTTAACTTGTTTTGTCTTCTGGGAAACATGTAAGTATCTTCTGTAGCTTCTGAAGGGAAGTACTCAATTAAAAAAATATCATATTTAGGCTATATAAGAAAAATGTACACATTTTCATTCTGTTCAAAAGTTTTCACCCCCGGCTCTTAATGCATTGTTTTTCCTTCTGAAGCATCAGTTTGCATTTGAACCTTCTGTAACAGTTGTCCTCAGTGTGAAAAGATGGATCTCAAAAGCATGCAGTCAATGTTGGAATGGGTTCAAATACACAAAAATGTTGGGGAAAAAAAAAAAATCAATAAATTTGTTGGCCCTGGATTTTTCTGAAAAACGGGACGCAGTTTAACTGTTTAAGAAAAACAAGGGACTCATGAACAACTATCACTAAACAAAAATACACAGTTGTGGATCATTCAGGTAAAAACACAGTATTAAGAATCAAGAACGGTCTCATTTTTATAAATTCAACTATTTTCTCTTGTGGACTATATGTAAACATCTTTTATGTGAAATACCTTATTCAGGTCAGTGCTAAATAAAAAAATAGCATGCATTTTGTATGACCCCTCTTATTTTGTTAAAATAACTAACATTTTGCAGATTCTGCAAGGTGTATGTATACTTTTGACCTCAACTGTATCTGTATAACTGTTATAATGTGCATCTAAAAATGCAACATGCGCCAAAAATCTTTACAAACTTCTAATGAGAAGCGCTTATAGATTAAAAAAAAAAAAGATTTAAGGTCCTGAAAGTTTAATGTTTAAAGTTTAACATTTGAAAAAAAAAAGCCATAAATATATGTATTGTAATTTTACAGTCAGAATTGTGAAATAAAATGATTGCCTTTTATTTATTTATTTATTTATTTATTTATTTATATATATATATATATATATATATATATATTATTTTTTAATACTCATTTTGTTTTACATTTTACATAAGTGTACACAATATTACATTACACAATATTCCATTTTTTGATGATTTTTTTTAATTATAAAAACAGATTTATCCATTTTTGCAAATGAACTCTTCATTTATTGTTGTATTAACTATTATTTAGTAATAATGATACTGTTATTATTAGTGCAACGTGTATTATAATATTATGTTTAATGTTTTTTTTAATATATTTTTATTTAGCAATGATAACTAATAATAATAGTAATAATTATTATGTGTGGCAATGTGTATTATATTATTTATTTTTAGAATTTTTATATTTTCATTTAGTAATAAAACAAGAATTATTATTATTAGTACAGCACTGTGTATTATTTTTTTTGCAATACTGATGTATAGTCACAAAAACTGGCAAATTGTGCAACACTACAAACAAGCACATTACAGCAAAGCTTTTTTAAATCACAATTGCAATTTTTACATTTATTTTCCCCCAACCATACAGCCCTATCAGCAGGTGAGAACAGTGCATCTGATTGCTGAAGTACCAGCACACCTTGTTTACAAGTCATGCGTTGAGGAATCACTTGAGTCTTAGAGGTTACTTTTGGAGAATGAACTTTGCACATATACTTTGTAGACGCTTCATCATCTCTTATATAATGGCATTAGGTGTGTGTTGTGTTTGTGTGGCACGTACGGGTCAGTGATGCTCGCTGACTGGCGGCAGACAGGTGTCGTTCTCACAGTGTGGAGTGATGCTCTCTTTTGAGTCGTCTTGAAGGGAGGAATTCCTCCTCCAGTTCCCACAGAGGAGAGAGGCTTTCATCAGACACTGCAGTGTTGAAAAACAGACATTAGTATGTTCACTTAGATCAGAGACAGTTATATTCTGGGTTAAAAACATTGATAATAGTTTAGTTTATATATATATATATATATATATATATATATGCATAAGCAGCCAGTCCGTCATTTGTCAGCATTTCATGTTGACATTGTTTGACGTTCAGCTGGTTTTGTCTTTAACCCACAAACCAGATGAACAATCGACAATAAAATCCACACTCAAATAACTGCCTGACTGCTGTGAGATCAGATGAATCAGGCACATTACAGAGTTGAAGGTGAAACTGCATTTTTGGGCTGAACTCAGTGCGACCTCGATACGATACTCATAAACAACTACTCCAATAAAATTACCTCTAATTTTATGTTTTAAACAAAAGATTTCCTTCATATAATGGTAAGTTTCATCAGCCCACGCGGATATCAATGGCATAAAACTCAATTTCCCTCTAGAGTAGGGACGTTTGGGCAAAAATGATGAGGGGAAAGTCAATCAAGTGTCGGATCTAATTAAGTGCTGAACTTTTATGAAATTTCCTCTCTCTAATTTTTGTCGTTTTCATTCAGCGCTGCTGCTTTTCATCTGCTTCCCAGCTGTCCCACGGGGTTTTTTGATCCCCCGACCGTCACGATTGCAGCTTCTGGCATGTAAAATGCATGTTAGTTCTTCCATAAATCAAGACTATCACGAATCAGCCACATCTGATCGCTTCAATTAGAGGTGCGTCACCAAAACACGGCTCGACTCCGCAGTGAACTTGTCGACTGCTGGGTTCCCGTGAGAGAGGCGGTCCGGGTGCTGACCTGCTTGGAAACCTCAGGAAGGCTTTGATAAGCTCTCCCGGCTGCGGTCAGCACGTCTGCGTGCCCTGAGCGCCAGGCGTCGAGTCCCCTGCGATTAGCGCCGCCAGCTGATTGTGCGACAATCCCACGCTCGCATGAACCAGGCTGCGGTTTGGTTGCGCGTCAAGCCTCGGGCCGTTTGTCTAAGGCCGGCCGACCGCATCTAGAGTTTTGCAGTCTGTCTCGATGCACTGGACGTTCTGAGCGTGGCCCTTTGGACTATTACCACTGGCCTCTGCTGGGTAACAAATAGACACGTGCGTGCAATTTTTAGCATGCATGGGTTTTATATGAAAACCCAAATAGTTTTCCCAGCATGGCTATATTTACACCGCTGTTCAAAGGTTTGCAATAATTAGGATTTTTAATGTTTTTGAAAGGTCTTTTCTGCTCATCAAAGGTTGCATTTATTTTAAAAAAAAAATGCTGTAGGAACAGTAATATTCTGAAATATTATTACAACTTAAAAGAACAGTCTTCTATGTGACTATATTTTAAAATGTAATTTATTTCTGTGATTAAAAGCTGAATTTTCAGCATCATTACTCCAGTCTTCACTTTCACATGATCCTTCAGAAATCATTCTAATATGCTGAATCTGATTATTATCAGTTGTGCTGCTTAAAGGATGGGTGTAGTCATTTTTGTTTATTTTTTTTAAATGAAACTAATACTTTTTAACACTTCAGTAAGGATGCATTAAATTGATGAAAAGTGACAAAGACATTTATAAAGTTACAAAAGATTTCTATTTCAAACAAATCCTGTTCTTTTGAACTTTCTATTCAGCAAAGAATCCTGAAAAACAAAATGCGTAATAGTTTCCACAAAAATATTAAACAGTTTTTTTTTAAGTGTTTTCAAAATTGATAAATATAAATGAACTTCTAATTATTATCATTTATTTATTTATTGTAATATTATTATTGTTTAAAAATTAAATTAAAGCTTTTTAACACTTCAGTAAGGATGCATTACATTGATCAAAATAGACAATAAAGATGTATAAAGTTAAAAAAAAAAATTTCAGTTTTAAATAAATGCTGTTCTTTTAAACATTCTATTCAAAGTATCCTAAAAAAATAAAATGCATAGTAGTTTCCACAAAAATATTGAACAGTTTTTTTTTTTTTAAATTGATCATTCTAATTCTAATGTATTTATTCATTATAATTTATCTAATTATTATAATTTTCTAATTATTGTAATTAAATTAAATTAAATTAATACTTTTTAAATAAAATGCATTGTAGTCACCACAAAAATATGAATGTAACTGTTTTCAAAATTAATAATAATTAGAAATTAAATTCTAATTCTAATTTATTGATTATAATTATAATTTATCCAATTATTATAATTTTAAAAAATATTATTTTAATTAAAATAAATGAAATTAATACTTTTAAAACTTCAGTAAGTATGCATTACATTGACCAAAATTGACAGTAAAGATATTTATAATTACAAAATTTAGAGAATATTTGTTTCAAAAACTTTCTACAAAAAATATTAAACAGTTTATTTTATTTATTTATTTATTTTTTATTTAGTGTTTTCAAAATTGATCATTACAACCATTAATGATAACTGAGCAAATTAGAATGATTTCTGAAAGATCACATGACAGTGAAGACTGGAGTAATGATGCTAAAAATTCAGCTTTGAAATCACAGGAATAAATTACATTTTAAAATATATTCAAATAGAAAACAGGTTTTTTTAAATGTAAAAATATTTTTTAAATTTAGCTTTGCATCAAAGGAATAAATTACGTTTTACCATATATTCACATAAACAACACTTATCTTAAATTGTAATAATATTTCACAATTTTACTTATTTTACTGTATTTTTGATCAAATAAATGCAGCCTTGGTGAGCAGAAGAGACTTCTTTCAAAACATCAAAAAAACGTAATTCCAAACTTTAGATAGGTAAGTGTATATTCTAATGAAGTTTGTGTGAAAGCATGATCCTCTAAGTTTTTCTGATCCTCTAAGTGCTCGACTTCAATTAAAGTTGCTTTTTGTCGATAATTGTTGTGTGTTTCCCACACTGTTATTAGGTGCAACGTGCAGCATCTCATTGCCAGTTTTGCAGTAAATGAGCATTTCTGCACCAAGCGGCTCTATTACCATCAGGCTCCGAGGGCACAGATTTTGTAGACGTGTAATTTTCACAAAAAAACACAAAACAATCTTTAACTCTCTCAGCTGTAGCTTTCAGCTTTTCAAATGGCAGAGAGACACGTTTGAGTCCAGCTCGCAACATTTTCAGAAGTCATTACAAATGATTTTCCCCCATGGGCAGTATCAAGGAAAGTGCCATATAGGCCTAAAATAAAATCTGTAAACTTTTTAAACCACAATGATATGACTATGTCAGATTATGTTAGCATTGGTTTGTCTATTTATTTTTGTTAGTTCATGTTAGTCATTAATTTTAGTCTGTGTAAATATCACTAAAATGACAATTTAAGTAAATTAAAATACAAGTTTAATTGAATATAATATAAAAAAAATGCATATTGAACAGGAAGATTTTTAATTTTTTTTTATTTTTTTTATTTTTTTAAAGAAATCTCTTCTGCTCACCAAGCCTGCATTTATTTGATGCAAAGTACAGTAAAACCAGTAAAATTTTAAAATATTTTTACCTTAAAAAAACTGTTTTCTATTTGAATATATTTTAAAATGTAATTTATTCCTTTGATTTCAAAGCTGAATTTTTAGTATCATTACTCAGTCACATGATCCTTCAGAAATCATTCTAATATTCAGATTTGCTGCCCAAAAAACATTATTATTATTATTATTATTATTATTATGTTAAAAACAGCATTTATCTGAAATAGAAATCTTTTAACAATATAAATGTCTTTATCATCACTTTTGATCAATTTAAAGCATGTTTGCTAAATAAAAGTATTAATTTCTATAATTTCTTTTAAAAAAATACTGACTTTAAGCTTCTGAATGGTATAGTGTATGATGTTACAAAAGCTTGTTATTTCAGATAAATGCTGATCTTTGGATCTTTTTATTCATCAAATAATTCTGATAAAAATGTACTCCACTGTTTTAATCATTGATGATAATAATAATAATAATAATAATAATAATAATAATAACAATAATGTTTCTTGAACAGCAGATCAGTATATTAGAATTATTTTTAGATTAAATTATTCACAGGAATAAATTATATTCTAAAATATATTCAAATTGAAAGAGTTATTCTAAATAGTAAAAAATATTTCAAAATTTTACTGTTTTTGCTGTACTTTGCATTAAATAAATGCAGGCTTGGTGAGAAGAAGAGACTTCTTTAACATTAAAAATCTTACTGTTCAAAAACTTTTGACTGGTAGCGTATAAAAGTTTTTTCTAGTCACCACGGTTGCATTTATTTAATTAAAAATACAGCAAAAAACGTAATATTGTTAAATATTATTTCAAATTAAAATAACAATTTTCTATTGCAATATATTTTA
>VONZ01000846.1:125000-232500 GCA_012976165.1 Labeo catla
CCATCATTTTTAACCCAGCACTCAAAGTAAATAATAAAATAATAAAGATAAGTTAAAAAATAAATAAAATAGATTATAATAGTAATTAAAATATAAATCTTTGAAATACACATGTATTTTTTTTAGTGCTGTCAAATGATTAATCGTGATTAATCGCATCCAAAATAAAAGTTTTTGTTTACATAATGTGTATACTGTGTATATTTGTGTATATATAAATACACACATACAGTAAATATTTTGAAAATATTTACATGTATATATTCATATTTATATAGTTAATATAAATTATTGATTGCTAAAATAATTAAATAGAAAAAACAATAATAAATTACAAAATGTAAAAAAAAAAGTTACAAATTACCAATGCATGTTTTCACTTTTTTTAACTAAATGAACACAATAATGACATCATTGTCATTATATACAGAAATATTTGTTGTCATGTTATATTTACAAAAATGTTGTTTGATATATTAATATAAATATTTGTAACATAAAATATTTGTTTTTAGAATTTAATTATATATAATTTAATTTTTAGATTTTTATGATTTAAATATTTTTTTTTTTTTTACATGTAGAATTTTTTTTTGTATTTGCTCTAAAAGTATTTTTTTCCTATCTCGAGGATAATATAATATAATATAATTTTAACCCAGCAGTCATTGTAAATAATAAAGATTAATAATTAAATTAATTACAAATAAAAAGTTAATTGTTTAAATTTAAATATTTATACTATAAAATGTATTTTATTTTTATTTGCTTTGCAAGTTTTTTTGTAGCTGATTAAATAGTAAAAATAAAAATAAATTACAAAATTAAAAAGTTGAAATAGTTAAAAATTCAAAGGCATGTGTTCTTTTTTTTTTTAACTAAATAAACACAATGACATCATTGTCGTTTATATACAGAAATATTTGTTTCTGTTATGTTTTCAGAAATGTTATTTGATATTTACAGTGCATGTATTTTTGACATTCACATGAATTTATAAAAAAAATCCACGACAAATCATTGAATCATTTCAATATAATGAACAGTTTGAAGTGATTCTATTTTTGTGTTTTACTACTGATGTTTAATTCAGAGACACTATTAAACCCTCCTTGTCTTTATGCTCTCAGGGTTGTGAAACTACTCTAATGACATAAAAATTCAAAGGCCAAATACGACAAGTGCTCAAGTGCTCATGTTGCAAAATTGTTGCTAAATTTTCAACAATCGTGTAAACTCCGCTTAACAGCCTTCCTCTATGAGTGCTGCGTGTTTTATAACGACTGCATCCAGCATCTGTTTTATAACCTTCATTTATGTTCATTTTGTGAACTTGACGTCTCAATCTTGCTGACTGATTTGGTTTTTGATTGTGTTTTGATGGGTGGAGAGAGAAAGTTCAGCTGTCACAATTAACTTTCCCCCCGTATTTCCATTTTTTCCTGTTTCCTGTCATTCTGTGCATTTAATTAAATGTCGCTCATTTCCTTCTTTCTTTGCAGACTATCAGCTGCGGACACAGTAAACGTGAAGAATTAGTCCAGAGCATCACGAGTCAAGGAAGCGTCTCTGTCTGTCTCTCTTTCTGCTGTATGTAGAGGCTCCACACTCATCTGCAGTATTCACAACACACTAGTGCTTTGAAGCATTTCAGGCAAATACGGACTGGAATTGAATCTTTCATACCTTGTTACTTAGATTTTGTCCAAATCTTCCCATGTTGAATCTTAGGAAACTGTCCAGAACATAAGAATCATATGATCTTTACTTAGAAGAATCAAATGAATCATCAAAGATATTTCTATATATTGTCATAAATAATCACATTCCCTTCAAATTCTTATTGATTATTTTGATTTTGTGTTTAAATTTGAGTCTGACATGCTTGAGAGTATTCAAAAGACTCATTAGTTTTTTTCTTGTATTGAATCATTTCATGCCCATTCCACACCTTTAATTCAGATACTGCAGATGTGTGTGTGTTCGGTGTCTGTTTGTAAAGGGGAATCATGTTCCTTCACGTTTCATGAAAACGCAGCGCAGTCTTTAACCAATTGCACCACGTCACATCTCAACGGAGGAAATGTTCATACGTGTCACGTTTCAGATGTTTTCAAGCTGTAAACACTTCATGTTTAGAATGGAGCCATTCGTTTGCGGTTACTTACTAGATGAATGTGTAAAATCACAGCGATAGTAAGCTGCACATTACAGTGTTCGTTTGTTACGTTATTAAGTCACGAAAGGTCAAATGAATCAAGCTTTTATATTGCTAGGTCATCATTTCATTCAGTATTTCCCATCAGGAATGTCCTTAAATATTGTTTTCTGACATTCAGTGTTTTTTTTTTTGTTTTTTAGGTCATTCCTGCATACTGACTCTTATTTCATTTTATAGTTTATTTATAGTATGTTGTAATTCAGTATTATTGGCTGCTCTGGGATCTGTTCACAGTACCTCATGAGTTTACTACACTGCTAAAATGCAGAATTACACTCGACTGAAACTGTTCATCACACAACTGAAATCTAAGGTCAACCGTGGTGCCACTTTGTTTGTTTTTTTTTTGTTTTTTTTTGTATTGCTTTGTCGGTGTGTCTAATTACATTTGCCTTTAAAGGTCGGAATGTGCAGTACCATGTTTACTATGGTACTGCATGCAGTCCGGCTGAAATGTGACAGAATTCCATTCCTCTCGAAATGTTCCTGTATCTCCTGTATCAAATAATTCACCTCTCTGTACACGTCAAACGTCAATAAAGTACCTGTTTAGAAAACAGATCTGACTCTTATTGCTGTTAAATGTCATAAACGCTACCAGTCAACAGTAAGATTTTTAATGTTTTTTAAGAAGTCTCTTCTGCTCACCAAGCCTGCATTTATTGGATCCAGAGTAAAGCAAAAACAGTAAAATTTTGAAATATTTTTACCTTAAATTCTATTGGAATATATATTAAAATGTAATTTATTTCTGTGATTTCAAAGCTGAATTTTTAGCATCATTTCTCCAGTCATATGATCCTTCAGAAGTAATTCTAATATTCTGCTTTGTTGCTCAAAAAACTATTATTATGTTGAAAACAGCCGAGTAGATTTTTTTCTGTTTTTATCACTTGTGATCAATTTACATCATCCTTGCTATATAAAATTATTAATTTCTATAATCCCCCCCCCCCACTTTTCTTTCTATTCATCAGAGTATCCTGAAAAAAATATATGCTCAACTGTTTTAAATATTGATGATAATAATAATAATTGTTTCTTGAAGAGAAAATCGGCATATTAGAATGATTTCTGAAGGATCATGTGACACTGAAGACTGGAGTAATGATGCTGAAAATTCAGCTTTGATCACAGGAATAAATTACATTTTAAAATATATTCTAATAGAAAACAGAGATGTTAAATAGTAAAAATATTTCAAAATTTGTACAGTTTTTGCTGTACTTTGAATCAAATAAATGCAGGCTTGGTGAGCAGGCGAGGCCACTTTAAAAAAAAAAAAATCTTACTGTTCAAAAACTTTTGACTGGTAGTGTGCGTCTGTACATATATTTATATATCATTTTTCATTTTACACAGCTTTGGTAAGTCTGTTAAACATCTCAGGTAGTTTGACTTGTCAGTTTTGGTTGATGAAGCCCTGTAACGGCCACAGGACAGTAATGCAACAGTCCTTTGACTGTACTTGCCCTTTCATTCGGATGCTATTGTCTTATTTTCATGCAATAGTTCTTGGCCAATAAACATGACTCGACCTGCATAACCCATATGTCTAACGTAAAAACATTCTTATTTTTATTTCAATTAATAATTGTTTATTTTATTCCTGTGGTGCTATTACCCTCAGTGTTGGTTCAGTTGTACAAGATTGAGAAGCAAAAACTTTGAAAGATTATTTAAGGATAATCAGACATATGTTGGTTGGCATTTTCATCATTACGCCCACATTTTAACATTAATTTGTCTTGGCATTGTAAAGACTTAGTTGTATTGTTCTGAGAAACATTCCCTACTGTGGAGGCGGAATTTAGTGTCCAGATAAGTCACGGAATCACAGAGTTTCGGTTAGTCCGGAAAAGTGGAGATTGTCGCTTTAGAAATTGCTTATTAAAATGTATAACCCGTTTATTTCATAAACATGATGATCACTTAAGCTTTCTATATACCTACTGTTCGGCAAATATGCATTAAGTTGATCAAAAGTAACAGTAAAGACATTTAATGTTACAAAAGTTTCAAATTTGAAAGTTTAAAAAATTCAAATAAATGCAGTTCTTTTGAATTTTCTATTTATCTGTGAATCCTAAAAAACGAAATGTATCACATTTCCACAAAAATATTGAGAAGCAAAACTGTAATAATATTTCACTGTTTTTACTGTAGTTTTGGTCAAATATTTTTTTGGTAATACATTTGACCATCCTGATAAACTATAGGAATGTTTACTCTTGGTATACAATGTTTTACAGTTATTTTAAAGTACTATTTCAACCTTTTATGAACAAGTGCATTTGTTATGGTTACTGTTTGGTGTTCTGGACAAAAAAACGCACTTGTCCTCTTGTTCATCAGGTTTGTGTGGGAGTCGAAAGGACAAAAGCTTTTGAAAGCAAACAGGTAATACACACTTCCACAGTGTACATTCACTTCTAGAGCTTCCATTCATAGCGATCACATACCTGAGAGCAGGTTCTCACAGCATACGCACACACCAAACCACAAGAATGTCAAAACGGCTGGATGGAGCGTAGCTTCAACCCTGAATGACGACTGAATCACTGACCGGAACTGTTCCTGGCACCTTCTCCTTTGTGATGTTTGGCACAGACTGTGGGATTTTTGCAAAGAGAAGAGAAAGAAATAGACCATGTTAACTCAAAATTCATGTGACATATATAAACTGAGGTCCAAAAGTCTGAGACTAGTTTTTGTATTTAAAACATGGGAAAAAATAAAGCAAAAATATTTCAGATTCTGCTCCATTTTTGTAACTAATCAAATGAGTTTCTGTACAAATGGTCAGACTTCCTGTTCTCTTTCTTTGGATCTCAAATCATGCTGGAGAACATGATCATGCAAATGATTGCTCATAATTAATATTAAAATAAAAAAAGAATGTCTGCAGAAAAACATTGTTTTAGTGACAGATTAGCACACAGCTAATTATATGAAACTATATTTCAGATAATAATTATTCACGGTGTATTTGTCATACCAACATTTCATTAAAACAAGGATTTGAGTAAATAAATACATTTCTTTACATCTTTTTCTATATTTCTAATCAGTGTTTTTTTTTCAATATATTAAAATATTCAAAACTGCATATGATAGTAAGATAAGAAATGTTATTTTTCTATAATAATAATTTATAATAATAATGTTCAAATAAAAGAGAATGTCTTCACTATAAATATATATATATATATATATATATATATTTTTTTTAAAAACACCTAATTAATATTTTTTTGTATACTTTTAAATAATAATGTAATTAATAATAACTAATGTTTTTTTAAGCATAAACCTCAGTAAAGTTTATTCATGCTTAAAATATACAAAGTAGGGCTATTTTAAATTACATATACTTGTTTTAATAAACCCCAGAAGTTTACTTGGTGCTCAAAACAAGATCAAATGCTAAATAATATTCTAAATAATAACGCTAAAATGGAGGAAAATGTCTTCTCTATTTTTTTTTTTTTTTTTGGTAAAATCTGCATTTTTGCTATATATATATATAATACTTTCATTAATTAATTAAAAACACCTAATTGTATGTAATTAATAATAACTAATAATATTTTTTAAACAATTGATGCTCACGATTAAATAATGTGCATATGCTAAATAATACGATAAATAAAATGTCTTCTATTTTTCAGCATTTTTTAAATCTGTATTTTTGCTATACACGTATATATAATAAAAAATCAGACCTAACTGAAACCAATTTTATGTTTTCCTTTAAATAATAACTAAACGTTTTTAAGCATAAACCTCAGAAAAATTTAATTCATGCTTAAAATATGCAAAGCATTTTAATATACTTTTAAAAGAAAGCTAAATTTTGAATTGGGTAAGATATATATATTAAACTTTCAAATAAATAAATAATTAAATAAATCCAACTTTTCCGGTCGTCTAATATGGTATTGAAAACATAGCATTTCATTAAAAATGCAAAATATTTTCACTAGTGGTCTCATACTTTTGGGCCTCTCGCTTTTAGATTCCCATTTGTTATAGTGCTTAGTTTCCAAAACAGGTGCATTTAGCCTAAAAGCCTTACTGCACAAACTGCATTTTAACTTCATTTCCGCAGCTCATAAAATGTAAATAGGTCAGCAGCTTATGTACGTGTCAGAGGGGCTGAATATGATAAACTTACGGGGTAATAAAGCGTCCTGTGAATGACTTTTAGTGACTGTAATTTCATCCTGTTATGAAACTGGAACAGATTAGCGTCGTTTCAGCAGGTCGGACAGCGTGGCGTTCACCGGGTCACACAAAGGGATCGACGCACGGAACCCCCGGTGTTTTGTTTCAACACGGAATCCTGTCGCCTGGCAACGCGGGTTGAGCTAGGGAAGCCCTGGTTGCGCGATCGCCCGGGGAAGGACCATAAGCGCGCGCGTGACGTCAAACGCCAGCCATTCCCTCGCAGATAAAAACTCAAGGAATTCTTTTAGCAGCCATTGCAAAAGATAAGCAGTTAATGAGTCAGTGAAAAACTAGTTGAAGGAGCACCGGAAGAAAACCATCCCTGCTTCAAAGTGTGTGAGAATGGCGCAAGAAGCAATCAAGCATGCCAGTTTACCCTCTAATTTACAATGACAGCGCGAGGATTTTGCGTGAGGCCGCAGGGAAACAATGAAAACTCGCCGAAATGAGCTTTAATTAGTGGCCTGAAACTAAGAGCTGTAAATTGCCGTGTTACAGGTGCTAAAGCTGATGTGTGACGGGCTGCATCACAAACCTTTAAAGACAAAACCTCTCGGTAACATAAACCGGTTTCTATAGTGAGTTTAAATGCACAATATGCATTGATTTATTAACAGGCATCGCTGCGGTTTTAACCCAACCTGAGCGTCACACCTTGATTTGTACCAGTTACCCACATTTTGTATGCAAACGACTTAATTGGAAATCTCTGAAATTGCTCGATGAGAGTATTTAAAATGAGTTAGTTCCCACCATTGTTACTGATATTAAAACTAAATAACCATAAACCATTAACCATTTTTAGAACTAAAACCATAAAACTTTTGTTACTTGAAAATAAATAAAACCTCATTTTCATTTAGCTTTACTTCATGTACTAAAATACTTAAAACTGAAACTTAAAATTAATAAAATCACACAGCCATATTAATTATAAAACAAAAAAAAAACACCAAAAACCAAAAATCACAATAAAAATATGAACACACATTTTAATAGTATCTCAATGATGCTACAATAACTCACATTGGACAATCTGATATTATGCAATTAACCATTTTTTAATCTTTTTTTTTTTGTGCAGATTGTTATTTGTGATCATTACCTAAAATGGTTTAATGAACAATTTTGAGTTTCTGGCACTGTAGATTTTATCATGTTAAAGTTATTTTTAAAGGTTATCAGATTTTCACAGCTGGGAATGTTCTGGAAAGGTTCTCTCAAAGTTATTTACAAAGATGTACTAAGATATCTGAAATAAATATGAATAAATATAAAAATATTAAAAAATATTTTAATAGTATCTTGATGTGAAAATAACCCTGTTTTTCCCTCTGTTTTGAAGTTAAATCATAAACAGTTGAGCACATTGGACAATTTGATATCATGCAGTGAACCTTATTCATTTTTTTATCATTTGTTAAACCATTTGTGTGCAATTGATTTATTTGTGATCAATGGTTTAATGAACAGATTGGAGTTTCATTAGGCTTAAAAGCTAAATATATACACTGCCCTCCAAAAGTTTGGAAACACCCCTGGCAAAGTGTGATTTTGGATGATATCAGCATTGAAGACCAGCAATAATAATTTTCATTTTGATTACATAATAATGGCAATATATACATGTCAAAGTCAGACATGCCCCTTTGCCAGCTGTGATGCCTGGTTACTGGTTTAAACTTTAAATTAAATAGAATTAATGTTTATTATTACTAGGTCTTTAATAAGGTTCTCAAAATGTTACCTCAAAAATGTTATTTATACATCATTTTTGCTGAAATGTTTCAGTTAGATGTTCTAACATTTTTTAAATGTTATGACTCATTTTAGAATGTTCAGAGAACATTCAAATGTAACATTTCCATAATGTTTGCAAAATGATACAATGGAATGTTTCCTTAACATTCTTTTTTAAAAAAACTGGACGTTTGGAATGTTCTGGAAACATCAGGAACAATGCTTTCACAGCATAATGTGAACATCAGCAAAATGGCTTTGTTTTTTTTTCGTTAGCTGGGTTTTCACCTGACATGAGTAGATATTTAAGTAGTAACTTCCAAATATTTAGTCCAGCTGGCACATGGTTCATCTCTTCTAAGTATCCGCGGCTTTTTCCGTGAATTTTCTCAGCACTATCATTTGACAGGTCAAGCAGCATTTCGCAAGTTTCCAGGTGTAATGTTAGTGTGTGAAAGTGCACAGTCAGGTAGACGTTTGGCCCGGTGTTGCCATATTTACCTCCTCCAGAATGCGTGTATGTGTGTGTGTGTGTTTGGAAACACAGTTGCTGTGGTGATAAAGTCATTTAAAGCAGCTCAAAGTCTCTGAGGTGAAGATGGATGACGTGTGGAGCAGGACGGCTGATATAGCAGCTCTTGCACGAGATCGAGCTTTTGATGAAATCTTACGAAATCACTTCCGGCGGTTTAACTTGTTAACCTCACCTGAAAATAAAAAGAAAATACACTGTATTGCGTATGCAAACACTGCAAATATCATTTTGTACCACACCTCTATTATATAATAGCGGATTAATCGAGAGCATTCACCAGGCCTAAATATTCATCCTTTCTTTTGTGATGAACATCATCGTCATTGCTACTATATACTATAATAAATCTGTTCAGAACTAGTTCAGATCATATTTCACTCAAAAAAAAATGTTTTAAATTAAGACGTTGTCAATTAAGCACACACAGCATACATTTGTCATCATATGAAAAATATATTTCAGAAATTATTTATTTATACATCATGGTGTATTTGTCTCACCAAATTTAACTGAAATAATGCAAATTAATTTTTTAAAATAAATAAAATGGAAAATCCGTTTCCAAATAATTTTTTTTCCAGAATTTTTTTTTTTTTGAAAAGCAAAACTGCTTATATTAAGATAAATAAGAAGATAATAAGAAATCATTCCATATTTTTCAGTTAATACATGTTGTGTATTTTAATGACCTATTTGTGTTATCTTTCAAATAATTACCAATAATTAATTTATATTTTATCTTGTTTAAAGTGTAAACATCAGAAAAGCTTATTTTATGCTTAAACCAAGATTTTTTTTTAAGATTTAAAATGACAATTTTTGTTTTCTTGTATATTTTTTTCCCTATATTGCATATATTATTTTGACATTTCTAAAGATGTTTCTGGTCAATGTTTTACTTTCCAAAACATTTAGTTTTACATGGAGGCAATACAGTGTTGTCTAGGTTACGGCACATGAATAATCATCAAATCAGAGCCGTGCAGCAACATGCCCTGTGTGTGTGTGTGTGTTGTGGAAAAATCTACAACAGTTGTTATGTAAAAAAAAATTAGTCACGCTGCCAAACTCTGAATGTACAGAAACCAAAATACATCTCACATGTCCAGCTTTATCTGTGATGTGTGTGAGCGGCAAAGGATGGTTTCAGTCAAACACAGGTTCTCACCGGTATAAATGACCTGAAACAACAGCCTGGCAGCCAGCAGACGCGGAGCGAGAGACTGATGGATCGCATGTAAAGACCTGCACAATACCTGTAGCCTCAGGTCAGGTTCACCTCTCCACAGACGGACCACTTCCGGCCTGAGTGTCTATAGGATCATGGCGCTCGAGTTACACTGTAGTTAAAATCAACCTGTCATGTATTTTTAGACAAAAAATAGAAAGTAGGTTGCATCCTGCTAACCTGTTTTAACATGAATGTTGCCTACATACACAGCAACTTAGGCATCATAAAAACACTACTGATGTAATAAGCATTTCAGTAAACAATCATACAGTGCTGTGTATTTTGTCAAATTTGAATGCAGTAGTTTCTTAAAATGGCAATTTTATAAAAATAAATTATGATGAACTATTAGTTTGACTACATTTCTCAATAGTGAGGTGGTAGCACTGCCTTTTTCAAGGAAAACATCATGCTGATAGAGCTGCAAAACGATTTGTTGCGATTAACCGATTTAAAATAGAAGTTTGTTTGCAAACTAAATGTGTGTACTTAGTATATTTATTAGGTATATATACACCCATATATGTATATATTTTAAAAAATAATTGTATGTATTGTATTTGTATGTAAACACTTGTATAGAATTTATATTATATATAAATATTTAACATATAAATCTAACATATTATTCTTTAATATATACATGTATGTGTGTGTATTTATATATATATATATATATATATACATAATATACACAGTACACACACATATAGTATGCAAACAAACTTTTATCGATTAATCGTAAGTAATCATTTTGCATTTAATTTAAATTGTAATAATATTTCACAAATTTATCCTTGTAGAGCAGAAGAGACTTTTTTTTTAAACATTAAAAATCTATGAATGTACCAATGTTATTTTATTATATAATTTATATATTATTATAGTTTTTTATTAATATTTTGAATCAGGTTTTATTTTTATATTTTCTTTTTTCATTAGAATTTTTTTTGTTATTTTATTTATTTATTATTTTATTACTATTTAAATTTAAGTTATTTTTATTTCAGGTTTACTTTTTATTTCTAGTCAGTAAATCTAGTGCTATATTTTATTTAAGCATAATTTTGATTAACAAAAATGTCTAACAGTTTTAGCTTACTTTACTAATCCTGTAAAGTACATATAGACAGGCTCTGCCAGAATTAGTAAGTGACCAGGGTTTCTACCTATTCAGAAAGCTCTGAATTAGTCACTTATTAGCTTCCATTTCCATTAGGATTCTGCCTAAGTAGTCAGCTGCCTATGTAGGCAATATCCAGCAGTGCTGCTCACTAAGGACCAGAGCCGCAATGATGGAAATCACCAGCTCTTTTCTCCTCCAGTGGAAACTGTGATCATTTCAGCAGCTGCGATTCACAAGTCACTTGTCAAAGGCCCTGATTCACTGTGATGGACAACGCTAACGTTTCTCGGTTTTACACGCCGCTACCGAAAACACTCGGGTTTTTCCTCCTCCTGTTTGGGAAAGGCGAGTGGCCTTGGAAGCCGTCCGCATAGTTTCTTTTCTGCAGATTTTCTCTGGGCTTCTTATTTATTTATTTTCTTGCCGACTCTTTCACGAACCTCAGTGATATTTTAGCACATGTGCATGGCAACAGCAAAACAGTAACGCAGCAGATGAATTCCTGGCCCGACCGCGTTTGTGAATTAGTGATCATGTAAAAAGCCACTGTGGCTTTGAGATTGCAAACAGGCCATGTGGAGACACAGCGAACTAACCAGCCCCCGAAATAGTCCCGGCTATTTGTGCGGAGAGAGAAGAGAACGTGTGTTTGACATCAGGGACAGTTCGACCGTCCTGTGAATGTGAATGTAGACGTGACGAGGTGTTGAGCGATCGTTTGGGGCTTGAGACAGAGAATGAAGCAATTATCGCTGTTTCAATGTGGTGCTGTGTAGTAAATATGGGAAAATTTGAATGCAATATCAATTCACAGCAACTGGCAATTTAAACTAGTGTTTATAATCAAGACACGTGCAAAGACTAAGAAAGTGCAAGTAAGTCAAACGCTGTTTACAAACAAAAAGGTACCATGATGTCGGACGATTCTGAAGTTGTAGGAGAAAATAACATGGAGTTTTTCGACATATTCTACCTTTTTGAGCTGGAGTACACAGATGATGAACTTGTGGTGATTCGAAGACGTGATTCGTAGTAGTGATGGGAAGTTCGGATCATTTTACCGACTCTGACCTTTAAGTCTCGTTCAGCAAAATGAACGAATCTTTTTGAGTCATTTCATTCATTTTAGCAAAATCAGCATCATGTGACAGCCCCATAAGATGAATAAACAACTCGAAAAGCCTGAAGACTCGAAACAGGTGAACTAATTTCAAAATGAACGAATCATTCAAGAACGACCCGTGGACGCGCATACCAGAGCCTGTGCTACACAAGCTTTTGTGCTTAAAAAGTATACAATTTGTTTTTTGAAAACAATGACCGATCGTTTCGCTAGATAAGACCCTTCTTCCTCAGCTGGGATCATTTAGAGCCTTTGAAGCTGCATTTAAACTACATTTTGGAAGTTCAAATTCAGGGCACCAATCAAGTCCATTATATGCAGAAAAATCCTGAAATGTCTTTCTCAAAAACCATAATTTCTTTACAACTGAGGACAGAAAGACATGAACATCTTGGATGACAAGGGGGTGAGTAAATTATTTTGTAAATTGTTGCTCTGGAAGTGGACTACTCCTTTAAACTCCAATATGGAAATCTTGTGTTTCATGGAAGAAACAACATGAGGTTTATAAATGAAGGATTTAGGTAAACTATTCTTTGAATTCACAAGCCACTGGAAATTATTTGCATTGGTTTTACCATAGAAAACCATACTGGTCTTCATCACAGGGTTTGGGACGACATTTCCAGTCTTAAGACGGAAGATGAGACTAAGAAAAGAGAGAATTCACTTCAAAAGACGACTGCTGAAACACTTTGCTGGCCGCATGCTTTATACTAACCAACATAAACACAGCGTATTCTCGAAGTACCCTAACCCTCATAAAAGACACATTTATAGACGTGCGGACGGAGGGGGCTCATTATAAACCCTCTTTTTTGTGGGGGTCTATTTAGGGCGATCCTCCTGATGTGGCTTGGATTTTGCTATTTTCACTTCACCCTCGAATTTTCTCCGACCAGAGGAATATCTCAAACCCCTCGGCTTTACCCAAACCCAGCTCTGGGATAATTACTCCGCTCTGAGCGTAATTACACAGAGATTCTCTGGCTGTTATAATGGCAGGAGTGAGGGGTCAGACGCCCACAGACCAGCCCATCGGAGGTGTCCGTCCCGCGGGGTTATTTTTACCCTGATCGGTGGCACATGGCAGTATTGGAAAGCGGTCCGGAACGAGAGGCCACGCTCCAATTATGGTGGGAGTACACAAATCACTCAGGCAGTTAACTCGGCAGTTTTGTGGTGAGAAGATGGAAGAGGACTTGTACAGGAAACAGATGGAGTAATACAGACTGAAAGAAAAAGAGAGAATGAAAAAAAACGCCTCACCTGCTACTCATGAAATAGTTTTTAACCCTTTAGAGTTAACTGGATCTTAATGCAAGGTCTCGAAATGATCAAACAAGTACCATAAAAGTGTTTTATATTACTCATGCACTCTATCTCAGTCTATATGTATGCAAACATTTCTCATCAAATAATCTGAGCTACTCTAATCTCAAGTGAAACACCTGAGACAAAGTGGATACTTAAGTGATACACAGTTGAGAACTCCATTAAAGTATCAAAGATCTTTAACCCTTCAACACCTGCCCTCAGGTGACCTCAGGGTCAGAGTGACCAGGTAACAGAATAGCTCACACTGAGGGTGGACAGGGGCCGAAAAGGTAATGTTTCAGGTCAGTAAACAGAGTGTAAACGGGGTATTTGGTAATAGGGTGAGGTGCTGAGATTGAGGTTTGTCTGAGGATAGCTGAGAAGTCACTAAATGGCACCGTCCTCAAAACCAACAGCAGGTCACTTGATGGCATGCAATACAGAGATTTTACAGGCACATCACTTGATTTTAATCATATACAGTAAAGAGCACAGCCTAGAGTGGCTTACTGTGTAATCTTGAAGAAATGACATAAAATAAAACAGTATAAAACAAAATGTTATTACATTGAAATGTATTACAAAAAAAGAGCATGCATATATATACACACACATACACATTCTCTTTTTTTATAATAAAATTAATAATTGGATTTTATTGAATTGTTGTATTTCTATATATTTTCTCTCTGTATATCATAAAAGTATAATGCAATTTATTGTATATTAAATATAATAATATTTAATGTAATAACTTTTTAATTTATTCTAAGATATCTGCTCTTTTTATTTTATAATAAAAAAGGTAATATAATTTACACAATTTTACAAACGAACTCTTTTTTTTGCATAAAAAATAATAAACTGTAATTTTTATTTAAAATAAAATATAAACTAAAATGTTATATTTATATTTGCAATTGTAACAGAAAATGTTATTACATTTAAATGATAAAAAACAGCATGTATATATACACACACACACTCTCTTTTTATACTAAAATTAATAATTTTATTTTATTGAACTTAATATTTGATATATTTAAATACATAAATACATTCTATTTTTGTTTATTTATTTCTGTATATCATACAATTATAATGCATTTTATTGTATCTAAAATATAATAACATTTAATTTAATAAATTTATTCTTTAAGATATCTGCTCTTTTTATTTTAGAATTAAAGTTAATTTTCCTTTACACAATTTTACAAACTCTTTTTTAATAATAAAAATAATAAACTGTATTTTTTATTTAAAATAAAACCTTGTAAAATAAAATGTTATAATATTTATACTTACAATTGTAAAGGAACACACACACACACACATATATATATTGCATTTTTATATATTTTCTTTCTGTATATCATACAATTATAATGCATTTCATTGGATCTAAAATATAATAACATTTCAAAATTTATTCTTTAAGATAATTGCTCTTTTTATTTTAGAATTAAAAAGTTATAGTATTTTTACATATTTTCTCTTTGTATCTCTATATATAATGCATTTCATTGGATCTAAAATATTTCATAACATTTAATATATCAACTTTTTAATTTATTTTTTAAGATATCTACTTTTTTATTTTATAATACAAAAGTTATTTTTGTTACACAATTACACAATTTTACAAATGTACAAACTCTTTTTTTTATAATAAAATTAATAAATTATATACCAAAGACTTTTCTTTGAAATATGTATTCTTTGAAGTGTTTTTTGAAGTTGGTGATGACAGCATCTACACAATACTGTGGTATATATCAAAATATCTGCTTTATCCCTGATCACTGACGTGAATCTCCAACACCTTCATCTCCTCATTAGGATGCCAGAGTGTGTGTGTGTGTGAGATTATCATCCCCTCAGGCCGTGTTTCACCTGCTTTGATCCTGTAGATGTGATCTTATCTGGACCCCTGCGGGCTCTATTAGAGTCTCAGATGATCCAGATGATTATCTGTCATCAGGAGCTGTGAGACGCTGAAGACCCCTGGAGCTCCTGCACTCAGTGTCTGTCTGAGGAGTCAAAGGCCTGAGGAGACACCAGCTTCACATGCAGCTCTCGCTCTCCACTCACGTCTGCATGGATAGAAACAGAGAGCATCATTAATAAAATTTGTAAATGTAAAGTAAACATTTTTAAATATTTTATTTTTATTTTATTTCAGCTAATGTTTATTTCAAGTAACAAAAATGACTAATTTAATTTATATTTTAACAATATTATTATTCATTTTTAATATTACCTACTTTATTTGCACTGTTGTTTTACTTAAGTTCACCAATAAATGTACCTGCACCAGTACAGCCAATAAAGGAAAGTTCAATTTAACTTAACAAATATATTTTTTTTTATTATTATTGCATTACGTTTTGGCAATACAAATGTTTTTGGTCACATCTTGCTTAAACTGAACTGAAATTAAATTAATGAAAGAATGAGTGAGAAAGAGAGAAAAAGAGATTTCCCAGATGCGAGACTTTCATCGCCAAACCACACTCTCCACTCTATGCTGACCTTCGTGGTCAGAGCCTTTCTGAGCCTCTATTAGTTTTATTTACCTGTGTATCCCATGCCAAAAATATCAGGCGCATTTGGGGTCACACAGGATGAAGACTCATTTAAACTCATACTATTACAGTTTGACCCTCAAATATCACACTGTACATTTTATTACAGTGTGATCGGTTTTCTAGGAATTTCTTTTAGTAATCCATGACTTCTCTGCCTGTTTAAAATTATAATATTCATTTTTATTTTGTCAAATCAAACCTTTTCTGCAAGCTGTGTGTCGAACAGTCTGATTTAGTTTTTTATACATTTATAAATTAATTAAAAATTAATTTTTAAAAACAAAAAATGTTAAAAAATTAATTTTAAAATACTTAATTTATAAGTGTATTTATAAATAAATGCATTTATACATTAATTCATAAATTATACATCTATAAATGAATGCAATTAACTTCATTTACAATTTAATTTAAAATTAATTTGCCAATTGTAATTTAATTTAAATGTATTATTATTTTAATTCACTTTTTTATATTACCTACTTTGTCTGTTTAACACACAGTCAGTGGTGATTATAAATAAATTTAAATTAAAAAACAAAGTAATTTTAAAATAAATGCATTGTAATTTTATAGTATTATTATATTATTTACCCACACTTTTTAATAATACCTACTTTTTTATCTGTCAGTTTAATGGTGACTATAAATAAATAAACCTATTTATAAATAGACTTCATATTTTATAAGTATTCCTTAAAACAATTTAGGAATTATTAAAAAATAAATGTATTATAATTTCATCAGAATTGTATTTTTATTACTACTATTATTTATACACACTTTGTAATATTTCCTATTTTATCTGTCTGTTTAAAACTCATTCAGTAGTGATTATGACTTTCCCTTGTGAGGGACAGTAAAAAGGAAAAGCTTTGCACTTTTCTGCCCATCATATCCTGCCCAGAATGGCTCTCGAAACCATCCAGACCGTCCGTCACATGGCTTTGCGTTAACATGTCTGACTTGCTAAGCATTTCTGCAGGGCGAGTTTAACCCCGGCGCTTAAAGCGTCTCGTTTTCGAGCACGACGGAAACATCTTCCAGCGTTTTATAAGACGGAAAAATAATAACAACTGCAACATTCCTGCAGGGCTGTAATTTTCTTCCGGCGGGCAAAAGCTGTGTGTTATGGTCTGGGTCAGGGAACACATCACAACCCGTCATCAGGGCCGGTTTTGGGCCCACATCTACCCCGCGCGGTCAGCCACATCACAGGAGCCGGTCAGCACCAGCGGGAAGGCCCGGGATCTTCGCACAAACGCAGCCAATCAGCGGAGAGTCCCGCATTACTGTACATTTGCCCCCTAACCACCATTTTCTCTAAATAAAGCACGTATTCCTTTTAAATTACAGTATACAGACCCACCCCTCCCTACAATTAACATGATTTAGACACTGATGGACGTCTTAAACAATAGTGAGCGAAACCCACTGCAGGATATGAACCGGAGGGCTTTGTGAAGAAACACTGGCAGATCTCAGAACAAGCCGGACGAAAACTAGGTTAACTGATGCTTAAGTCACTATGTGAAGAATGCTTTGAAAATCAAGAATAATAAGCTGCTGTTCTGATATAAACGCCAATACTAAGGTGTTTGGCATGCTTTATGCAAATGTATTTGTTCTTTGTTTAATTGCTAGGTAAAATGCAACTTCCCCAGTTGATTACTTACATGAAGAATTGCTAAACTGTTCCGCATGACAAGTTTTCAATTTTTCGATATCTCTTTATCACTCCATAAACCAGAAAACACTGTCAACATCCAAAAAAGGAAATCAACTGTTCTGTATTGCAAGTTTGCTGAAATGTTTACATGTGCAATTATCGGTAACACTTCGGAACACTATTCCATTAGTTAACATTAGTTAATGCATTAACTAGCATTAACTAACAATGAGCAATACATTTGTTACAGTATGTATTAACATTAAATGCAACTGTTCATTGTTAGTTCATGTTGCTCAGACTTGCTTACAACATTTGTTTATAATAATGCATTAGTAAATGTTGAAATTAACATCAAGATTATTAAATGATTTAGAAGTATTTTTATTGTTAATGTTAACAAATGTAACCTTATTGGAAAGTATTAACCAATTATCTAATTAATATGCACTAATTTGCATACATTTCCAGAACAGAAATTTGAACCCTGGATAACGCCGGGTTCAAAATTCTTGTTTAATATTGTTATCATATTAAAGGTTTTACTGAGGGGATTTTTAGCACTTTGTAAATCACAAATTACTTTCAACACCCAGAACAGAAAATAAATTGTTTTGTATTATAAGTTTTCTGAAATGTCATGTTTAAATATGCACTTGATGCACTGATGAAGTAAATTTGCACTAAGTACCATACATTTCCAGAAAATTAATCAGAATACTGGATAAAGCCAGATTCAAAATTCTTGTATGATTTTGTTGACATATTAGAGTTAAATGTTTTCACAGAAGGGATTTTTGATATCTCTTTTTATCGCTCCATAAATCAGAAAATACTGTAAATAGCCAGAAAAATGCATTTCATCACCATGTTTTTTGGAATAAGCTGTTATATAAATCTGTGTGAATGACATATTAACAAACCCTTCAGCAAAAACCTTCAGAATATAGAGAGGAATAAAACTGTAAGTTTTGGTGTATGTGTCACGTCATTCACGCGATCCTAAACCAGAGCACGCGTGAACCTTCACCTGATTAATGATCACGAGCACCTGTGCACCCAATCACTACCACAGTATAAATACTTACCTGTTTGTTTTACTCACCGGCTGGTATAACGCTTCTCAGTCTGTGGACTTACTTCACACGAATTTCCTGGAGGTCTCTGGCTTCGTCGGATCTGTGAAGGAAGGAGGTTTAACACTTTTAAGGGAAGTGACTGAACTGCTCCTGTGGAATGTTTAGTCTGCTGACTGGAGACTTACCTGTATCTTCCGGAACGGCTGTGAATTACCCGCTCGAAAGACTTCCCTACTTACTTGTGTTTCGCCGTATCACTTTGTTCTTGCACCTTTGTAAAAATAAACTGTTTAAACGTAATCTCTGCCTTTGCCCTTCTGTACCAGCGTGACAGGATACCAGCCCTGATTCTTCGAGCTATCCCGTCAGGTGGGCTGGCCCGACGCCTCATTATGTGCAGTTTTTCAGATGGGACTGGACGAGAACACTATTTGCTGCAGTTTTCCCATGTGTGATTTCTCTTTAATTGAATTAATCAATCTCATTCTATATTTGAATGGCTCTAACATTGAAATCAAAGAGGGAAGAAAAAGAGAGTTCCAGTCTTGTCCTATCCCTTCTGAAAATCACGTCACTTTACCAGCTCACCCTTCCAAGATTTCCTGTGGTCACAAATGGGGGTCCTACAACGCTAACCTGGGAACAAAGCTGGTGGACCCAGCAATCTCTTCAGTCCGATCGGCGCTGAAATCCGCTAGTCGTCTTCTGAAACCCGCTCACGTCACGTCAGCCAAGCCAAAGCCCACTCACGCCACGTCGGCCACTCCAAGGCCTGTTTCCGCCACGTCTGCCGCTCTAGAGCCTGCTCACGTTAAGCCTGCCGCTCCAGGGCCTGCTCACGTCAAGCCTGCCGCTCCAGGGCCTGCGCACGTCAAGCCCGCCCAGCCAGAGCACGTGGCCGAGATGGCCACCCAGCCAGAGCATCCGGCCGAGATGGCCGCCCAGCCAGAGCACCCGGCCGAGAAGGCCACCCAACCAGAGCACCCGGCTGACAGGGTCGCCCAGCCAGAGCACCCTACCGGGAAGGCTATCTCGCCCGAATCCAGTTCCCTCATCACGGCCAGGAATGCCGTTCCATGCGCTAACGAATCCAGTTCCCTCGTCACGGCCAGGAGTGCCGTTCCTGAGTCAGATCAAGTTACAGCTGTATTTCCCGAGTCAAGCCAAGCTACTACGGTTGTTCCCAAGTCCAGTCAAGCTTCCAAGTCAAGTCAAGTTGCAGCTGTGTTTCCTGAGTCAAGTCATGTTACAGCTGCATTTCCTGAGTCAAGTCAAGTTTCCAAGTCCAGTCAAGTTACAGCTGTGTTTCCTGAGTGGTCAGTTTGCAGCTGTCCTGGAGTCAGGTCAAGTTGCAGCTGTGTTTTCCTAGGTCAGGTCAGGGTTCTAACTATTAATCGGAGTCAGGTTGCAGCTGTGTTTCCTGAGTCAAGTCAAGTTACAGCTGCATTTCCTGAGTCAAGTCAAGTTTCAAGTCCAGTCAAGTTACAGCTGTGTTCCTGAGTCAGGTCAAAGTTGCAGCTGTGTTTTCCTGAAGTCAGGTCAGGTTACAATGTCGAGGTCAGGTTGCAGCTGTGTTTCCTGAGTCAAGTCAAGTTACAGCTGCATTTCCTGGAGTCAAGTCAAGTTTCAAGTCAAGTCAAGTTGCAGCTGTGTTTCCTAAGTCAAGTCGAGTTACAGCTGCATTTCCTGAGTCAAGTCAAGTTTCCAAGTCCAGTCAAGTCAGCTGTGTTTCCCGAGTCAAGTCAAGCTACGGCTGTTGTTCCAGAGTCAAGTCAAGCTACAGCTGCTGTTCCTGTGTCAGGTCAAGTTAGAAGTGTGTTTCCTGAGTCAAGTCAAGTCAGCTGCTGCTCCAGTCAAGTCAAGCTACAGCTGCTGTTCCTGTGTCAAGTCAAGTCAGAGCTGCTCTTCCTAAGTCCAGTCAAGTTACAGCTGTTGTTCCTGTGTCAAGTAAAGCTACAGCTGTATCTCCTAAGTTAAGCAAGGTCACAGCCGTGGTTCCTGAATCAAGCGAGGTCGGAGCCGTCGTTCCTGGGTCAAGCCAAGGCAGAGCTGTCGTTCCTGAGTCAAGTAAAGTCCCAGCTGGTCTCTACGAACCAGGTCAAGTCACCGCTGGTCTTCATGTGTCGGGTCAAGTCACTGCTGATCTCCATGAATCAAGTCAAGTCACTATTGATCTTCGCAGACCAGATCAAGACATAGCTGTGGTTCCAGAGTCAAGTCAAGATACAGCCGTTATTCCAGAGTCAAGTCCAGCGCGCCCTCCAGAGCCTGTGCTTCCTCCGGCGCCACCCGAGCGCCCTCCAGAGCCAGAGCCGGCGCCGCCCGAGCGCCCTCCAGAGCCTGTGATTCCTCCTGCACCACCCGAGCGCCCTCCAGAGCCGGGCCCCGAGCCTAGAGCCTGTGATTCCTCCCACCACCCGAAGGCCCTCCAGAGCCGGCGCCGCCCGAGCGCCCTCCAGAGCCTGTGATTCCTCCTGCACCGCCCGAGCGCCCTCCAGAGCCGGCGCTGCCTGAAATCAGTGTGAATGATATATGAACAAACCCATCAGTAAAAACCATCAGAATATAGATAGGAGAGAAAAATGTAAATTTTAGTGTATATAAGCGCTGCTGAAGTGGAGCTAAAAATTTTTTTGAGAAACCGACTTTTAAATATATGCATTGTAATTAAAATCTACAAACACAAATAGATAAAGTGCAATAAAATATACACCTAAATGTGAATTTCTGATGTTGCTGATGATGTACACTAGTCTGAAACACACTATATAGATGTCAAATAGCCTAAAATTTACTTTTTTGTACATTTTATTCTTTTACTTTGCCTGTATTGACTTGCCTTAACGGATCCCATTTAGTTAAATGGGTTGATTGGTACTTTCTTGCACTGATGTTTTATTTTTTGTAATTATTTTACTGTTAATATTACTTGTTTACTTCATTACCAGTACTTAATTTACTTTATTCATTTTTAAACTGTTCTTTTATTAATTTACTTGCTTTTATATTTGTTACATTTCTACTCCATTTATTTTTCTATTTTATCTTTTACATTAAGCTGCTAAAATTTAAGGTGCTAATCATACAAATAACAAACAAAAACAAACAAAAAACGTGTCGGAACACAGTTTGAGCCATTGTTAAGATTTCTTCTGAAGCTCCAGAAGAGACATGTGCAAACAGAGGAACATCTGAGAAGTTAAAGTTTAAAATCTCATTGCAACTAAAACATAAAAAAGACTCTGTTTGTGAGTTTGATCCAAACCTGTCTGTTGGCACTGCAATAACAAGCACAGATTCATCCAAACAAGCTCGTGCTGAAGTGTGACAATCATCAGAGAGACTTCAGGAATGCAGAATCCCTTGTTTGCATCTAAAGACAAGAAACGCACATGGACGGCAGCAGTCAGTGTTGACAGATGGCACTTATTCATTAGCATGTGACAGACATACCTGACAACGCTCAAAGGGAAAAAACATGCCAGAGAGCATCTTATCGTGGGAAAGCTTGACAATAATGAGAGAAAGTGTGATGAGAATCTCCTCAGCAATGTGAGGAAGGCAGCAGTAATTCACCTGTTCAAATACAAACTTATCATCTACAGACATCACTCAAGTCATGAGGGGATATTTTTAGCAATGCTGAGATCCCAAGCACAAACTTTGCAGCCCACTGTGTGCTCAAATCTAAGCTTGTAACCATAGAAATAACAGCACTATTGTAATAGTACAAACAGAGATTACAATTCTTACTCACCTAAAACACATTATGAATGGAGTGTCTTTGCTCTTTTGTGCATGGATTTAAAGCGTTTTATGTGAACTTTGGTTATTTTTATTTAAATCAAAACATAAACTACTAATTTTCCAGTACAAATATCTAAACATTCTTAAATCAAGATGCATTTACTTAAGACTTTATTGTTTTTAGCAAAACTCACTTAAATTGTAATTCATTTTTTGGAAAACAGGACTTAATTTTTTTAAAAACGTGTCTTGATTTAAGAATGTTTAGGTTATTGTATTGCAAAACAAAACAAAAATACCAAGTAAAAAAGTGTTTTACAGTGAATCAGCTGGTGTTTAGGTGGTGACAATAAATGACGCTTTCATTTTTTTAATCTAATGCATTGACATTTAGGCATTTTAAGCGTTTCTTAATGATTAGTCATTTATATCTAATACTGATCAAATACTAAATAAACAAAATCAGTGATTTTTTGCAGTAATTTTAGTGCAAAGAAAAGATCCTGCAGCATTTGAGAAACACAGACCCTTGTTCTGGTGAATCACGTTCACACATTTGTTGGTCCACTTTGTGGATGTGAATGCAAGAGGTACATTTATAGTGTTTACGGTCTAATGTAAAACACTGTTGACGCATGCTGTGGCCAGCCGACCATCTGACTCCCACTCATTTAGCTGGGTTTCTCTGCCATAAAGTTCTTACGAAGCCTAGCTGGTGTTTATCAGACCCACTGCATTATAACAGCGAGTGTGTCACTGAAACGGAGGGTCAGTGCTGATACTGAAGTGTTTTTTTAATCAGATCATGCTGTGCATCGAGGTTTTACTGCTTCACGTTCACGCGGTCAGAACCAGCTGTGACTGTGCAACAAGTCCGTCTTGTTTTTCAAAAGACTTAATTACATGTTTACTTATTTCAGACAGTCTACTTTATTCTTTATAAATTCTGGAACTCATGCCAGAGTACACCGAGCGTGCACTAAACACACTTTTAACTCGGAACTGTGGTCGCGTTGCATTGCACTTCATGACGTAGTCTTGGTTAGTTCACATTTGTGAGGGTGACCGTCAAACACTCAATGAGGTGATACTTAGTGTGCACAGAGCCAATGCCTTAAAGACACATATCCCTGATACACACGTTGGGAGATTATATTAATCACTGCACAGTAATTATGCTGCTGTTATTTGGCACTATTTAATTACATGTCAATCAGAACGAACATGTATCTCATTCTTCTTAATAGCAGTACTGTTATTAAACCAAAATTGTTAAAAATCATTTTCGTTAAATGAAATAAATCTGAAATAAAACAAAATATAAATATGCTATGAACATTTTGAGTTAAATGAAAATTAGAAATGCTACTTTGGCAATTAATTGAAGGTAATAATTAGATAATACATTTAAAATAATAAAACTACTAAAACTGAAACAAAGATTACTTCCACAAAAATGGAAAATCACTATTAGATACTATAAAATTAATACTACAAAATAGCATGGTCAATGACCAGAAAATGTGGCATTACCATGGTACTATGTACAAAATAAAGAGGTAAGTGTCAAAAACATGGCATTACAATGGTATAATGTCCAAAATACCATGGTAAATATGGTATTACCATAGGACCATGTACAAAATACAATGGTAAATGTGCAAAAAACATGGTATTACAATGGAACCATGTACAAAATATCATAGTATATTATACAAAACATACTTTACCAGAGTACCATATAGAAAAAAACATGATAAATGTCCAAAAACAGCAATCCCATGGAACCATGTGCATCAGTGTAGCCACCCTAATATGATGAATAAAAAAACAGCTGATTTTGTGTAGAGTCACACATTCATTAGTCCTGCACAAGGGACGGTGCTCAGCACCTCAGGACAATCTGGGATGATCAAGGAATCTGTTAAGGATTCATAATTAAACATGGGATATCCACCATCCAAGTGCTGATTCACCTCAGAATGCACCCAAAACACACACATTCACGTGCCAGCGCTCTGGACACACACACACACATATGAGTCACTTTAAAACTGTGCAATTAAACACAATTATAATAATAATGATAATCTGCTAATGGGATTTAGATATATATCTTGCGTCTAAGCTTATAATACTATCAAATAAATCCTTGCAAATACGTACCATAGTATAAAAATAAATTTAAGTATTAAAATTACTAAAACAGACATTAAAAATAATGTCCAAATGTAAATGAAGAGTTTATTTGCAAAAACAGGTAACACTTTTTTTTTTTCAAAAATGATGTTTTTTATTGTTATCATGTTTTTATTGTGTTTTATTGTGTTAGTTAGCTGTAGTTTTTAGTTTTTACTTTATATCAAAGTAACCCAACTGCAGTTTAATTGAGATTAATTGGAATGCACAATTAAAAAAAACATAAACATTAAAAGTTAATTCAACTTATTAATAAATAATATTATATAAATACTACTAAATGCTAAAATAACACTACAAATTATCAAGTCTACAATACCATGGTACATTAAAAAAATGTACAAAATCCCATGGTAAATGAAAAAAAAAATCATGCCAAGGTACCAAATATAAAATGGTATGATACAAAACACATGACATTACCATGGCACTACGTCCAAAATACCAAATGTCTAAAAATACTGTATGATATTGTGGTACTGTGTACAAAATAACATGGTAAATGTCTAAAACATAGTATTACTATGGTATCATGTACAAAATTCCATGGTGATACCATGGTAAAGGACTAAAACACCAGGGTATTAGTATGATACAATGTTCAGTATACCATGGTAAGTGTCTGAAGACATGATATTGTGGTACTATGTACAAAATAACATGGTAAACTGTCTGAAACACCAAGGTATTTGTATAATACAATGTTCAAAATACCATGGTGAATGTCTGAAGACATTGTGGTACTGTGAATAAAATACCATGGTAAAAGTCCAAAACATAGTATTACTATGGTATTATGTACAAAACAGTCATGGTGATACCATGGTAAATGACAAAAACACCAGGGTATTAGTATGATATAACATGCCATGGTGAATATCTGAAGACTTGATATTGTGGTACTATGTGCAAAATAACATGCTAAATGTCTAAAACATAGTATTACTATGGTATCATGTACAAAATACCATGGTGATACCATGGTAAATTACCAGAAAATGTTACAAAATAACATGGTAAAAGATTTTAAAGAATATATTTTATCATGGCACTGTTCATGGTAAATTTACAAAACACATTGCAACTGTAAAAAGCATGCTAGTACTTTGGTATGTACATTTGTAATGAGTCATTAGCATGCATTTGTCGAAAACAATGTCATTTTATGTTTTCAGCGGAAACAAAAGTGTTTTGTTTGCAATGCAAATGATGAAATGAAGGAACTTTTATCCATCTCAGTTGACTTAAGATGGCATGCAGGAACAGAACAGACGTGTGTATGTGTGTGTGTAGGTCACCTGTCTACCTGTCGTTCTGCCTCACGTGAACTGTGCCGTGTGGCCATGTGCTAATTGCTTTATTGTGCCTTCGGTAAACACGACACATTCACATATCTAAAACAATGGCTCCGTACTGCAGCGCTGTGTGTCTGCAGGCCCTCAACACACGTGAGTATCTGAGTGAGTAAGAGACAAGCTGCAAGTCGCAGCAGGATCTACATGCCGGCCGCGGTGCCCTGCGTCTCGCCAGTGTTAAGCTTCTGTTACCAGCAACGACCTGTTTCATCAAAACAGAAACCGGTGTGTGTGAGAAATAGATTAGTTTCTGCGCATTTATCCCGGTTGCATGCACTCACACACGCTCGTGTTTGCATTCGTAGCGATGACGGATCACTGTCTCGATATTGATAGATCATTTATTTAACTTTCTCAAACATGTCGGCCGTGTCAGACATATTTCTCAGGTGAAACTGTGTAGATGATTAGGCCTGTCTCTTCACTGAAAAGGAAGAGGAATTTCGCTCTCATTTTTTGCGAAGCGTCTTTTACAATGTGCACTGTCACGTCTGTAAATTTATAGCACAAGACTATGATCTCTATAAACACATGCAAACAGACGTATGTCGCTCAAAGCTGAAACTGGATTAGCTCATCCTGTTCACTGACAGCAAATATATCCATCAAATATGTAAACACAGAGGTGAACACTTGACCAATGCATTGCATTTAAAGGAATAGTTCATCCAAAAATGAAATCTGCTAAAAATTTACTCACCCTCAGGCCATCCAAGGTGTAGATGAGTTTGTTTGAAATGTAGCATTGTGTGACCTGCTCACCAATGTATACTCTGCAGTGAATGGGTGCCGTCAGAATGAGAGTCCAAACAGCTGGTAAAAACAAGTAATTCACACCACTCCAGTCCATCAAAACTTTTTTAGCTTCAAACCTTTGCTTCCAGTCACAACATCAGTCCATAATCTTGTAAACAGTGTTTGATCTGTGCAGATTTCTCTCTTGATTCAGACCAGACCACTTTTTCACTGAAAGTTTATGGCAGAGGACTCTTGTGTAAGTTGTTTCTCACAAACATGCAGCTTTTGGCTTCACAAGATGTTAACTGATGGACTGGAGTGGTGTGGATTACTTGTGGATTATTGTGATGTCTTTATTGGACTCTCATTCTGATGGCACCCATTCACTGTTGAGCAAAAGATGCAATGCTGCATTTCTCCAAATCTGATGAAGAAACAAACACATCTACATCTTGGATAGCAAATTTTCTTTTCTGACTTATCTATGAAATGAACAAGCATTCGTATTTGCATTTGCATGCATGCATAAAATACATGCATCTATCTTAAAGTCTGTTATAGTGCCACACTGCGTTATGCATTAAAATTTTGAAATAAAATAGCATGCCAAACTAAGCTTAAGTCTGCTTTCATTTGCTCCGAGTGTGTTTTGGGCCTGATTCTCCCAAGGCCACTTACTCAAATATCTAAAAATACATGTTTTCTGTGTAATTATACAGTGTGTGATGAGATGAAATGAGCATGGCTTTTGTGATGCGTGTGAGTGTGTGTTTGTGTTTTGAGGGGAGGAAAGTGATCAAATTTGTGGTATCATATGATTAAAACATGATGGTTGGCCGGGCTGCACTTGTTATTGTACGTGGAGGCCTAAAAATAAAGAGCTAAAATAGAAGAGGGCTTTAAGGCTTTTAGAAAACAATAAGCAGAATTGCTCAGATCTTTTTCTTTCTGCATGCACATATTCATGCATTTGACAACAGATCTCTAAAGAGACACAACGTTAGCTGCTTTAAAGCCATAGACTCTTTCAGATCTCAGAAGATTTAATGGAGTTCTCAGAAGTTTCTTTTTAAATTCATCAGACTTTTGATTGCAATAATCTGAGTACAGTTCATATGTGAAAAAAGTAAGATTAAAGGGGGCTTTTTCTTAGAAGAAACATCTGAGAAGCAGGAAACTTCAACAAAAATCTCCATGAGAAACAAGTAAGGTGTTAAACAAATCTTACTTCGAATTCTTCTTTACGATCTGATGTTTTTGGTCAAAATGATCAGCATCCATGTTTAAAAAAAAAAAAGAGTAAATTAATGTGATTTACTAATTAAACTTGCAAGATACCCATATATTACACATTAAACACTGTAATTAGTTGCAAACATGCCTTAAATAGTTAAAACACTTTGAGAGCACTGAAATTATCGGAGGCTTTTCAACTATTCAAGAGCTTAAACTAAAACAATATTTATAGTAGTTCAATGGCTTCTCAAAAATGTAAAAAATGTAACATTCAATATGTTAAAAACACATCAGCTGTGTGTGTGCAAGCAGGGCTCTTGAATTTTGCGATGCCATTAACAGAGTTATTTTCTTGAAGTGGCATGTGTGCTGTGTAAATGGGGAATGGGGGGGTCTGCCGTGTGTTATGAACAGAATGAGCTCATTCAGAGCCCGCCATGCGCTCAATAGTGCCGTTTGTCCCCTGTAGAGTAAACACCAGCACTGGAATCCCTCTCATGTGGTATTTCAGTAGTAGAGCGCAATAGTTCATCACCGTGTCCTGCTCTGAAAAGCCAAACAGCCCTAAAGGTCTAAAACAGAACTGCACTGTTGTGGGCTCATGTGTGAGAGTGGGTGAAAAAGAGACTGAAAAGGCTTTTGTAGCTGTCAAAGATCGCAAGGAAATGGTTAGGCAGTGGAAAACTATGCGGGAAATGACAACAGGGCAACTGAAAAACAAACACTGAATGCAAACATAACTGTACACAACTTACAGCAAAAAATCGTCTTCTCATATTTACGTAACATTAGCATACATATAGTTTTATAGATTTCTGGTATTTGTATGTATGTATTTATTTATTTATTTTTTTATGGTTTCAAAATTTGCAAAAAAGACTTTTCCAGAAATGTAAACAAAACATAAAAATAAAATACAGTGTTGTTAAATTTTTTATGCTGAAGAAATCTTGTTTGCAAATTGAAGCACCAATAAATAAAAAACAGTTTTTAATTATAAAAACTTTTTAAATTGTGGATTTGAAAAAATAAAGTAAAAAAAAGTAGTTGTTTTCAAATTCAATTTTATTAATTCTAATTATGTTCTGATTTATTATTTTTAATTTTGTTTTGATTTTTAAATATGCATAAAGATTTTCTCTTAGGTTACTCTTTAGTCATTATAATCAGCTTCAAAAAAAGCAGAAGACGTCTATGATATTCTCCTCGTTTAGCTTTGTGTGAGTGTGTGTGAAGAGGGCACTGAGGTTAGATGTTATCTAGTCTCTCTTCAGCTACTGTGTTTAAGTATAATTATAGAGCTGAATTACACTCACACACTCTTCACAACTTTGAAGTGGATCACAGATCAAGAGACGTCCCTTAATGGCCCTTAATGAAGCGCGAATCTGCATCACACACAAGCTACAGCAGGGCGAGAATGAGCCGCTCACTTCTGAAAGACACACACTCCATTTACTTATGCAAATGACTGAGATTTACAGCAGACAATGGACATCATCACACATGGTGTTAAAATTCACACGTCAACAATATACAAACACAAATGTCACATGTAGGACAAAAAACAACCTTCATTCACTCGCTTATTTACTAAAGACAGAAATGAGGTTAAATAAGTAGTCTTTAGTCAGTCTCCTAATGCTTCTCTTGAGAAAAAACACCTCAGTAATTTCATGTGTCTCCTCTAAAGCTTCAGAAGAGATATATCAACTCTAAGCTGCTATTCACATTAATTTCATAGATCTACTGTCTTACAGTATGACAACTGTTGACTCGTTTGAATCTGTTTTCATTGCTTGTGAGGAATAGGAAAGATAACTGAGAAATCCCAAGAGCTACAAAAGAGTAACCTCCGAGCAATAAAATGCTCCTCTGGGCACAAACGTTCATCCTTGAAAAAACAATGACAATTATTTTAGTTATCCAGCTGGTTATGCAACACAGTGGTAATTAGTAGAAGTGTTTTGTCTCAACATGCATGGCCAGATGAAACCAAATGCTCTTATAGTAATTATGTGAATCTTCAGTGATTGCTCAGGGATCTTCTGTCACGCAGTTCCTAAATCACATCCTCTGAAACATCTCCAGGGCTTCAAACACGCCATTATAATCTGCTGACAGGGCTTATAGAAAGGGCTTCATTTACACGCTATTTCTGTCTTTTAAGTCAGTTCGGGACAAGTCAGTTGGCTTTCAAAGAGTCTTTTTCAAATTGCATTTATTCATTTAGCAGACACTTTTATCCAAAGTGACTCATGCATAAAAACTTTTATCATAAAGTAGCCAAAATATACCACAATGCGCAATTTTAACACTAAAGTTTTTCAAAAAAAAAATCATAATGAACAATAGAAACAATAAATAGCTGAGGATAAACAGTAGGTTCTCTAAATAGTAAAAATTTGCAAATAAATAAAAAGTTATTATGTAAATAAACAACTAAACAACCAACCATTCAATCAAACAAATACATAAAAAATTATTTTGCATGAATGAACAAATGAATGAATGAATAAATGAATTAATTAAAATTAATTAAATAATTAAAAAATAAAAAATAAATAAATAAATAGTCTTTTGAATTTTTGGATGAAAGTGCCTGCTAAATAAATACATGTAAATAAATAATTAAACAACCACTCATTCAAACAAATAAATAAATGTAAGTTATTTTGGATAGATAAAAAACACTGTCATTGAGGCACTGTAAATAAACATGACACTGTAAATACATAAAGTTTAATAAGTGTATAAAAGTGTCTGCTAAATAAATAACTAAAAAAAACAACACTCCAATCAAACAAACAAATAAAAATTATTTAAATAAAAGTATAGTAAGTAAATAAATAAATATATACTATTTAGTTATTCTGGGCAAAACTGCCTGCTAAATAAGGTAAACAAACAACTAAAACGAATGAATGAATAAATGAATGAATAGTTATTTTGGATAAATTTGTCTGCTAAACAAATAAACATAAATAACTCAACTAACAAACAAAGGTATTTTGGATAAAAGTGTCTACTAAACAAACAAATGTAATTAAATAACAAAAACTACCAATAAATGTATTGAAATAACAATGTGTTATTCATGCAACTGTGGACAGAAGTCTTTTGTATTCATATGTGTGTTGTGTTTTGTGTAAATCATCCATCCTGACGTATGTGCATTTGGTTTATATAGCTCATCCTATCTAGTTCACGCTCGTGTTGAGTGTCATAAAGAGAAGCTATATCCCACTATATGCTGGTGAAGAGGTCAGTGTCCTGAGCTTTAGAAGGGTTTGAGTGGGGAAATCGAACACCTGGAGGAAGCCCTCGTACTGACGTCACATGTGCGAGTCTTTTGTAAGCGATTAGATATGATTACCGCAGCTAAATAAAGGAGACACACGGACGGCCATTTCAACAACTAACTGATCTCCTATGCGTCCCTTGAGCCTGGTGTAAAAAATCTTTCTCCGTCTCTGGAGACGCAACGTTCTGTACAGGATAATTTTCCCTCTGTCCTCATTCCCATGCAATATAATGCACAGCATCAAATGTTTCTCTTTTGCTTTGTTTCTTGCTATTCTGTTTTCATAATCCCATGTTACATGAGCAGATAGACGCGCACTCACCTGATGCAGTTAGATCATTATTTACTGCATTAATAAGTACATCAGCTAACGTCATCTCGCTACACGTGGAATAAACTTTCTTTTATTCTTTGCGCTTTTAAAACTGTTATAAATGACATACTGATTGTTGGTGATTTATAGCGTTCAGGGTTATTACAGATACCAAACTAAATTAATTAAAAATGCTTTTTATTATGATGGAAATAAATTAATCACAGGAATAAAAAATACCTAAAATACGCTCAAATTTCTGTATAAAATAATACATTTTATTTCAGCTAATTTTCATTAGTTTAAATATATAAAATAGCTAAAAATTAAACAAAAAACAAAAAGACATATTGAAGAAAGCAAAACAAAAATCACAACAAAATTAGTAAAATTTTATCTAAAATTAAAATAAAATGTGCAAATACAATAATAAAACCTAATTCAAAATATTAATAAAAACTATATTATCTCAGTTATACCAACAACATCACTTGTGATTGCTTGTAACTGATTATGATTTGATGATTGTTACATTTGGTAAACATAAAATAAACCTCAACTTACACTTGAAAAACATTTTCCAGTTTAATATTTGCATTTCTTATTTGAATTACACTGAATCAGCCACAAAGGCATGTGGTTTATAAAGAAAAAGAGTTCCACTTAAGCTGTTAAATTCATCTTGTTTCTTTGATTCCTAAGAAAATGAACTCCAAACATCATAACTCAACACCATCCGGTCTATTTTGATCAATAAGATTTTAACCGCAGAAGGAAATACAGTTTAATCAGTGAACATGCATTTGGTTACAAACCTGCTTACTACAGTATATGAGGACATAATTTAGACTTCTATTGATTTTATAAAAAGATTATTTTAATGAATACAGACTATGTCAAAACCTTATCCTAAAGAAAACATTTTCCATATTTTTAAATTAAAAATTACTTTATTTTTGTATCATTTTAACCTTTAAAGATGCCCCTCAAGGTCAACCTTGGAAACAAATCTGCCAAAACTAGACAAATTTAGTTTGTGATGGAAAAATGTAGGAAAGAAACTAAAAACAAGCAGTGCCTTGCCAGTTATTCCAGCTGTAAAGAGTTTTCTTGTTATGACAATCTTATTTCACTTGTCGTCTCGTATTACTTATTCTCTCTATTGTCAGCTCTAAACAGATGCAGAACAGGTCAAAGACTGTAATCCTGAAGGACGCAGTAGGTCGAGTCTGAATAGATGGGCTTTAACCTGCTTCTAAATCCACAACAGCTCAACCCTTCCAAAACAAAACCAGATTTCAATGCCAAAGCACTCTGACACACAACTGTGATCCACCAAGCATTGACCAATGGCCAGAGACACATGCCAATATCAGCAGGACTATCAGGTTTATCTTATTATTGTGTCCTAAATACTCATCCTATCTCTCGTTCATTAATGTATAATTAACCACTGTAGTCAGTCCTCCATTACCCTGATAGCGAGTTCTGTCAAATGTGCAACAATGCAGCAAAGGCGGAACTTGATGACTATGAAAGAATCTCATTTATAAAATGAAAATAATTACCTTAATAAAATAGCTTACATAATTAATATTTAAGATGATTTCGTTTTTTAGTATTTTTGTTGTTGTTTATTTTTACTTGATCAAAATAACCAAACTGCAGTTTGATTGAGATCAACTGAAATAAACAATGAAAAAACATGATTTTTGAAAATTATCTGTTTTTGCAAATGAACTCTTCATATATAAAGTGGCACTGGTGCATCCCAAATAAATAAATAAATAAATCTACATAATATTTAGATAATATTAAATGAGTTATTAACTTTTATATTATTAATAGCTAATTATTGAACTATTTATATAATTTACATAATAACTGAGACAATTCACAAGATATTTAATTTATGTAAGAACTATTGTAAGTACTAAATAAATTAAAAATGAAATTAAAATTCTAGAATTATATAATACATATTGAATAATAAATTAAAAATAATATATCAAACGATTTAAAGATAGAATAGACAGTAAGAGAGAGAATTAGAAGACAAATACCTACAGAAAAACTCATACAGAAAGAACAGGTATAGAAAGAGGAGAAAGAGAAAGGGTGAGAGACAGAGAAAAGAGAAGGTAAGAGTAAGAAAGAGAGAGCCCATTGTGTTGTGATGTTGTTGTTGGACACAAAGCCTCTGTAGGGAATATTCATTGTGTGTGTGTGTAAAGTCTGACCTCATTCAGGTCCACTGGCCATTGTCCTGAGCGAAGAGCCCAGCAGGAGAGACCTGTGATGGGCTCCGAGGGGCCCACAGCGGCCCGGGACAGACGTCTGAGCCTGGGGGTCGTCACCTGGGGCGGCGCGTTACCTGGTGAGAGGTGCAGCGAGAGAATTACTGCCTCAATGCATTCAGGAGTACAATTAACTCTGAATGTTAAATGCTTCAGCTCTTTACACAGTGTTATTTTAATACCAATGATAACATTTTGAATTATCTTTAATATTTTGAATATACTTTCATTGTCATTTCATATATTTTGCTTAAATCCCTCCAAAGGTTTTCATGCATAAATCACAATTCAATACATTCGCACTACCTTTTGGATAAAACCAACTGAAATCATGTGCACAAGTTTATTCGTTAAGGTGAATGTGTACAAAAACAGTGTTCTGGCCTTTTATTTGTAATATGTGTTCTAATTCAGACTGATCGGAGATTGGTCTTGTATAAAAATGCATCCGGTCACATGCAATCTAGGAATATATAACTGTTTTGTTGTGTTTCGAGTACAGTACGAAAGTCCATTTATGGAGACGTGGAAATCTGAGCATAAATTATGCTAATTACTAACTGCATGCAGACACTCTTTAGAAAATAAAACAGATTAATTAGAACAAACATTAAAACATTAGAACAAACCTGTGTGCTGAGTCTGAAGGATTGAAATACGTGCTTTAACAAAAATAAAGATGGCTTCCTTATATATTTAGTTGGAAATAATTCAAAATTCTCCTTTAAAATAAAGCTATGCGTGAAAAGCCAATTTGAAGTGTCATCCTCAGATCTTAATCACAGGACTGGCGCCTCTGTTTCCGGCAGCTTGGACATTGACCGGCTGCCCTACGTGAGCGGTGTCACCTACACGTCGTGACTAAGACCAAACAATTTCTACTATCAGACTGTCACGGCGTAACACTTTGTCCCATGTGACAAATCAACGGCCACGAGAACCCACCGATTCACACCTGAAATGAGAGTAAAGGACCTCCTGACCAAACACACGTGTTTAATCATGCATATAATCATGTGTGAGCGTCTGAACATGTACAGAGGAATGTATCAGCTTTATCTTTGTTAAACAAACTGACCTTTGACCTGAGGAAACCTCCGGTTAAATAACAGGACAGGTGCTTGTTATGTTTAATAGACACATGCACAAAAAACACACCTTTTTCTTATTACAAAAATATATTACGGTAAATTGTTTGTATGAGTAGGGCTGGGTAATAACACATATTTCATAATTTAATCTGATATTTCTTCATTTAGATATATATCAGGTACAGTATGTCAATAATCAACTAATGTTGTTATCTATACAGGGAACCCTATCAGTTTGTACATTACTATAATACTATAAGTTAAAGATTACAAACATACAAACATTTATACTGCACATAAGGCGGTTTTTATAATAATAACTTCATAATAATAGCTTTTAATGATATAATTATAATTCGCTATTTAAAATGTAAACATTACAAGTGGTATAATAAAAACTTGTTTCATTGAATACCAAGTAACAGGTTCATAAAAAATATAATGAACATGTTTTATAGTGTATAATTCACGTTATCAGTTCATTTTTCTAGCTAACCGTCAAACAAAGGACAATGAATGACTAAGGTAAATATGAGGTAAAGTGACGAGCTGTTTTATTAACCTCTTCCCCCGCGGTTAAATAACTGATTTAGCGATCGCATAATTTCGGTAAGCTGTAATGTTTCTCACACCATACCTTCTGAAGTTCATTCATGTTGATTTCGTGTTTTAATAAGTTAGTTGTAAAGAGGAAGCGATGATCGGTTAACGTGCGCTCCGCGCTTCCGCTTCATTTGAACTGAGGCGGCAATAACGGTCACGTCACATTAATTAAAGAGCGCCAAAACGGTGTTTATTATTTGAATTTCGTACTAAATGCACATGAGACTTTCTTTCATATTTAAAGCAGTTTGAAATTATCTCATTTCGATTTATTGTAAGAAAGGCATACTAAAAATAATATGTAATGACGTTTCACTCATCAGCTGCAAACAGCATAGACTAAAAGATCAATTTTTGGGATTTAAGAATCAACATGCGTTCATCATTGTTAACCTAGCCCCACAAGTTACCAAAGTCTAGCATTACTAATACTATTGCTCATAGGCTCATAGGGTTAGTACTGTGATCAAACCTCTAACACCCTGGCAACCACCTATAAACACCCTAGCAACTACTCAGAACGCTACAAATTTAATATGCTACAAACATATAGCAAGGTTCTGTCAACTTGCAATGGGCAAATATGATTATCAGGCTTATGAGGGACCTTTATTTGTTCCTAATCATCATTGTATTGCTTTGCATTATATGTTTTAATCATAAAACTAAGCATATATCATCTTAAGATACATTATTGGAAAATATAGAGTTATGACGACTGATACTTATATCATTTTATGTAAGCAGTCTGTCATACTGTTATAAAGATTTCATTGGCTTTCTTCTATGTGGCCTTATAAATATCAGCAACTGCACCAAATTGCATATTTCTAAATAAAACTCGAGGTGTTTTACCTTAAGTATGTAATGCATGCAAACTTTACAGTCATTTATGTCTCTATTTTGGTGTTCAATGCACATCAGAAAAGGCCTCAATGACCTTCCAAAAATATTTTTTAAAAAATGCATTGCTTCAGTGACTTCTAAATACGTCAATCTTGACAAGTTTTTCGCTCTCATGTTAAAAACAGCTCAAAATAACATTTTACTGTACACTAAACTAAACCCGCCTGTCCTTCAAATCTCACCATTCCTGTCTACATTTCACAAGGTAAATATAGGAATGCTTCTAAACAAAAACTGACATTTTAAAATGCATGTCATACAACTCTAATCTTTCAGCAGTCCAATCCTCACCGCTCATGTAAACAGCAACAGAAGAGGCTTATTTTGATCAAAAAGCTGTCACCTGAAGGGATACAAACAACTCGTCGTCATTTACATTTAATGCTCCTGTGTTACAAGAAAAATGATTTAATAATATTTTCTTCTGTAAATGCATGGCTCAGCACTGGATGCCCCATGACAAGCCCAATCTGAAACCTCCTGGACTTGTGATTAATACATTCAGCACAAAAACGTTAGTTGCGCCAGAGACGAAAAAAATAGGCAGGTTATCAAATCGTAGTGGATCTGATTACGAAAACGCATCAGAAAACCATTTACGCATTTGTGCACAAAGGCTTCTCCTGAAATTTCCTCTCAAGCGTGTGAAAACCAAGTAAGCAGGTTTGACAGGTGCGATGTGTGGAATGTAAAAGTTTTGCAATGCTATTCAGTTCTGCAAAGACAACACACCCACATTGCAGTGAATGTGCGCATGATTGAATGCAAGAAGCTCGGGAATCTCTTTAACAAACAATAGATTATTATGGGCAACCTTTGCAACCAAAGCCAATATAAGCGATACAACCTTACCTGCATTAATAGCACTTACATGAATATCAATTTCGTATAAGATATTACTTAAATTTCCTAAGGAGAAATAAAACAGACACAAATAAGGCAACACCGTTCATACAGTAACAATGAAGTTCTAAAAATGAATGTGAGAAATAACTTTAATTGCAGCGTGATATTACTGAAGTCTGAAATTCTACAGTTTTAATTTCCCTTGTTTTCCAGTACAAATAGTTAAATATAAATAAATAAAGATACATTTACTTGAGAAGCAAAATGATTTAAACTATTAAGTCTTGTTTTCTAAAAAATTAAAAAATAAATAAAATACATTCTGTCATTTGTGTAATAAAAATAAACGTACTTGCTTTTTAATACAGTAAAACAAGTTTGATTTTCTACCGGATAAAAAAAATTAAAAAAGGTAATTGCAACTTTTTAATCACATAATTTTTTCTCTTTTTTCTTACAATTCTGAGAATTGCAAGATGTAAACTCGCAAGTCAGAATTGTTAGATAAAAAGTCATTTTTCTTCTAAATTAAATGTATTTGTTTCAAGATTTGTTTACTTACCTGAAAAATAAGAAAATCATTTTTTGCAGTGACACGTGATATGTCACTTGCTGTTCTTTAACTTTAATTGCTTATAGCAGACACAATAGAGATTAATCTTGCAAACCAAAAGTGCACATTTTTATCCGATTACTGATTAAGTACCTTTTAAAACGATTTTCTGTCTAGAAGTAAAGCTGCTGCATCTGACTCAGAACGTCTGTCATCTCATCACTCATTTTATTGGCCGTCACTCTCAGGATAATGTGTGCGAGTATTCCAGCTGTCAGATATTGTAATCTTTAAAGCCTTAAATTTATATCTAATTTTCATAGGGCAATCGGGTGCATGTTATCCGAGCACCGCTAGACAGAGCAGAATCGAGCCATGTAATTGTTTGTAAGTGTTTGTAATTGGTTTCCACTCGAGATAGCGAGCAGCTGTATCTTATCAAACTGTGTTCAACGGCACACGAATCACTGCAGCGTTCAGCTGGTGCTGGAAAACATTCTTGCAAGAGACTTTGGAGAGAAACGAGGTTTTACTGAACCTCACCCTGCACCGTGACTCACCTGTGCAGGTTCCGTGGGTGGATCAAGACGGAGACACTCTGTCTACCGACTTCTGGACCTTGTTATAGATTTTTTTCTCCTTGTAATGCATTTGAAATGCAAAATCAATCTTACAGCTGAAGTCAAAAGATTACATACACCTTGCAGAATCTGCAAAATGCTAATTATTTTACCAAAATAAGAGGGATCATACAAAATGTTTGTTATTTTTTATTTAGTACTGACTTGAATACGATATTTCACATCAGAGACGTTTACATATAGTTGAATTGATAAAAATGACCCTGTTTAAAAGTTTAGAGATCCTTGTTTGTCTTGAACAGTTAAGCTGCCTGCTGTTAATCAGAAAAATCCTTCAGAATCAGGTCTCACAAATTCTTTGGTTTTTCAGCATTTTTGTGCATTCGAACCCTTTCCAATAATGAGTGTATGATTTTGAGATCCATCTTTTCACACTCTGGACAGCTGAGCAACTCATTTGCAACTATTACAGAAGGTTCAAACACTCACTGATGCTCCAGAAGGAAAGACAATGCATTAAGAGGCGGGGGTGAAAACTTTTGAACAGAATGAAGAATGCATTTTTCTTATTTTGCCTAAATATCTTTTTTTTTTTCATTTAGTACTGCCCTTCAGAAGCTACAAAAGATACATGTTTCCCAGAAGACAAAATAAGTAAAATTTATCCTGATCTTCAAATTCAAAAAGTTTTCACTCCCCGGCTCTTAATGCATTGTGTTTCCTTCAGAAGCATCAGTAAGCGTTTGAACCTTCTGTAATAGTTGCATATGAGTAATATATGTACTCATATGCAACTATATGTAAACGTCTTTTATGTGAAATATCCTATTCAGGTCAGTACTAAATAAAAAATAACATGCATTTTGTATGATCCCTCTTATTTTGGCAAAACAATTAGCATTTTGGAGATTCTGCGAGGTGTATGTAAACTTTTGACTTCAACTGTAAAACAAAAAAAAGAACCATCATGCACTTGAAAAGGATGCGCAAGTGATCGTATCCCATAAGAAAGAAACAAAAATGTGTTCTCAAATGTGCAAATTAAAGAAGTGCACATTACTTTTGCTTGAAGAATTCACTTAAATTGAAGAATCTGTCATCATTTAGTCATCCTCAAGTTATTACAAACCTGTATGAGTTTCTTTCATCTGCTGAACACAAAAGAAGTTATTTTAAATAATGCTGGCAACAAAAAAGTTGACGGTACCCATTGACTTCCTTAGTTACTTTTTTCCATGCATGGAAGTCATTGGCTACCAGCCACGTTTTGACTACCAACATTCTTCGAAAGGTCTTTTTTTATGTTCAACAGAGGAAAAAAACTCTCAGAAGTTTGTAACAACTTAAGAATGAGTAAATGATGACTGAATTTTCATTTTTGCGTGAACTGTCCCTTTAAGTCTTCTGCTTCTCAGAAGTTTCTCCTACGAAACACTCACTCTCTTCTGACATATCAGAAGTCAAAAATGTCTCAAACTATGCTCAGATTTTAGAAGATAAACTTTTAACATTGTTTTTTCGAAGCTGTAAACAAAACAGATTATTAGAGAATGTTATAGAAGACTAAAATTTAAATCTTTAATTTAAAATTTAAAAATGTAAAATTTAAACTTTAATTTAAGGCAATGCCATTCACAAAACCAGTCATAAAGTTTTTGTTTTTTTTTTGTTTAAATAAGGGTCAATTTTTCTGAATAAATAAGCTTTCCATTGATGTATGGTTTGTTAGGATAAGACAATATTTGGCCGAGATACAACTATTTGAAAATCTAAATACTGAGAAAATCTCCATTCAAGTTGTCCAAATGAAGTTCTTAGCAATGCATATTACTAATCAAAAAATAAGTTTTAATATATTTACAGTAGGACATTTACAAAATATCTTCATGGAACATGATCTTTACTCTTAAAACTGGTTTTGTGGTCCAAGGTCACATTTTTAAATAGTTTTAAAGTAAATTCTACACTTTTTTTAGTGCACCAAACAAACGAAAAAAAAACTCAACGTGCTGCTCCCCACATTCATTTTATAGCTTTATAATCTTACTAAACGACAGCTAGTGACTCATTTGTGTTTGTTTTATTTTTCCTCAGGAATTTTAAGAGAAATGTTCTGAGCTATGAATGGAAAAAGTCTTCTGTGGAAGCTGAACTGCAATTTGACATGCAGTAAAGTGGGATATCAAATAAAACATTTATGATCGTGTGTGTGGCAGTAAAAGAATTTGAGTGTAGTTACATAACCATCGATACTCTACTGTCCATCTGCTCTGGTATTTGTGTCTGCCGAAGTATGATAAGATGGTCAGTCAGCAGTTCTGATGCGTTTAATGTCGTCTGATTGTCTGTGTGTGTGTTTGTATGAGGCTGTAAAACACATCCAGCAACACACACACACACACACCAAGCTCTCGGTCAACCGAGGACAACCACACCTACCTCATGTTATGGTGCCATACTTGAACTCTGTTCCAAAACTTCGAGAGCTGCCTACCGCCTACACAAGACAGCATCATAATTGAGATGGGACCATATTCATTCTATCCCTTTACCCTCTAAACAGAAAGCTACTGGCATTTTTTGAATGTCAAAAACACTGTTTTTAAGCAATTTGGTTTATGAGGACACAGGAAGTGGAAACCACATAAACCATGTTTACGTTGAAATACTCGTGTCATTACACACACTTGTGTCCTCATAGACCGTGCATGCCAGATCACATGCTCAAAGAACACCTAATGCCTGATTTATAAGCTTGTTTCCTCATAAGGACCAAAAAATGGTATGGAGGAAACATTTGGTCGTCGTAACGTAGGGAATACCAATACACACACACATATACAAACACACACCCATGCAGTCGCTGAGGTCACATGGCCGATCTGTAAGGTGACTCACGCTATAAATACAACACAAAGGAAGAGTTCATCCAATGTTCTCTAGCAGTTCCCATCCAATCGCTCATGACTCACACATCCACTCACAATACAGCAGGCCGGCCACAGAAAGATCCGTTCCTCACCTTTGTTTGGGAACGCTCCTCACGCTCTCCACACAAAAGCGGGTTAAGGAGAGTAACCCGGGCCGGCTGGACTAGTGTTACCACTCGAGCTGATCCCTCAGGGTACGACGCTTCACAATAGACGGATTCAACCGTTGATATCTTCTGCTATTTACATTTCTTTTCTTGGCACTTTTACATTAAAGCAGCAGCAGATTAGGCCTCCAAGTGTTCTAGAAATAGACTGGATTGGGGAACAGATTAGAAATATATTGGTTAGGGAATGTTAAATGATTATCAAACAAACAACAAGAAGAATAAAAACAACTGCATAGGTTTAAATGATTATATGGGACATTCTACAGAATTGGTGCAAACTGCTGTCCCACAACCAAAAAATCTTTGATCTTAGATGTTTATTAATATCCCTCTATTATCCACTGAAACCCACAATAATATTTAAAATATCAGTAAGCTTAATATAAATAAAATCATCATTTATTGTTTACTTTCAATTGGGAGGTGGCTGTCCTGAACCCTAACCTCTAAATTTCAACTGAAATAATTTTTGTATTTTTTCCCATTGTTGTTTTTAAAAGTATCTTTTTGATTCTTTTAAAAAGTGAAGTTCAAAAAAAAAAAGGATATTTTCTGTATAAATTATAAAAAAAAAATTGTCCTGTATTTTTCATGTCACTACCGAAACAGTGTATGTTTTTTAGTCCATTGGCTCAGACTGATTTTAACTAAACCCATAAATTTATGATCAGGAAATATTCCTGTGTCACCTCTCTCATAGCTACAAGATGTGAGTAGATACGTCTTATCATTTTGAGGTAAATGTGTTCAACAGTCCAAAAAAAGTGTGTGTGTAACTTTAAGGAGCGTCACTACCTTTCTCTGCAATTAAGCACACATTTTTTGCAAGTTATTCCATAACATCTTTTTTTTAATATGTGTACAACTGTTGAGAACTGTGCTAGCTAACCATGTACTGATTAGCATCTTTGAGCTAGGTTCAAAAGTATCTAAAATTGTCACTACCGAAACATTTGGTGGAGTTTCGGTAGTGACATCTTTGTTTTTTGGGTGTTATTCCACAGAATTGTTTCGGTAGTGACAAAAAGAAACACATAATCTTTATATCTGGGGGAAATAAACAAAATTTAAGTACAGCTATGCAATTTTTTTGTACTTTAGTATGTTTTTGTATTATTTTAGTATGCAAGTTAAAATTCTGTAATGTAATGTGGTCGCTACCAAAGCATTACTGTCACTACCGAAACATGGAATGTTTTGTCAAAGCCAAAGTGTATTTCTGATTCACTGTATATTCAGCCAAACGAATCCTTAACTCTGAAATCTGTATGATCAACTTTTTGCCTTTTACAAAAAAAAACTGGATTGGAAATACAACAAATCTCATAAATTACACTTGAAATATTGTTAAAAAATAAATTGCTATGGATTTACCTCTACAAAATTAATAAAATAGCAATATATATATATATATATATATATATATATATATTTACAATCTAGATGTAAGCTAAATCTTAATAGGTCAATATAACCCTTCTAATTAAATTATTATTACTGTGTTTTGGTAGTGACAAATTTGCAGAGAGGACAAATATTCCAAAATTTTCTGAAAATAATATATAAAAATAATTACTAGAAATGTGTACCTTGAATATTATACAATTTGCATACATACACATTTTTTTGGAAAAATGTTTCCAACTCTGACTTTGGACCAATTCTGTAGAAAGGCCCATATACAGGAGTTTTGTGTGTGTGTGTGTGTGTGTACTTGTTTTTGCCACATTGTGGGGACCAAGTGTCCCCACAAGGATAGTAAAACCTGAAATTTTTGACATTGTGGGGATCGGCCTGTTAATGTTAAAAAATGATTAAAAATAGTAAATGATGTTTATCTGAGAGTGTAACGATGCAAACATGTTTTCTGTGAGGGCTAGGTTTAGGTTTGGGTTAGGGGATAGACAATATCGTTTAGTCAGTATAAAATCTATAGAAGTCTATGGAAAGTCCCCACAATTCACAAAAACAAACTTGTGTGTGTGTGTGTGCATATTTTTTCCATTGGAAAAAGCTACTTGTGATTACAATTGTGCATTCGGTTACTAGTTGCTGCCTAAGAATGTGATCATAAATCTTCAGTAACATATCATTAAATATTCAGTAACAAATGAAGAGAAACTTTTTTTTTTTTTGCAATGTCATGACAATTACGCACATTAAAAACCTGATATTACAATATAATAAATTATAAAATAATAAATGATAAAACACAAATTATAATATTATATACACTTATTATATTTATATTTTATATATTTATTATATTTATATTTTATATATTTATTATATTTATATTTTTATTTTTTTTATATTATTATTTTTAATTAATTTATTTGTTTATATTAAATAGATAAGAAATATATAAGCATATTTCTCGTTGTCATTAGTAATGTGGAAAAATAATCCTATATTTCTTATACTGTAAAATAATTATAAAGTGTTGTGCTGTCTTTAATTTATGCTGATTTAAATTCTAAAAATTAAATCCAGAATTACAAAAGTAAATGTTTACAAATATAAAAAGTCTACAAATTAGTATTTACATGTGCTTTATTGGGACCTTACATATACAGAAAGAAAAGCCTCATAAATATGTTGTGGCATGGTTGCAATATTTTTATAACTTTTTTTAAAAGCTTTTTTTTTTATCCCAAATCTCATTAAAAAAAAAAACATTTTCTTTTTTTAAAATTGTTATTATTGCCAGTGAGATTAAATGTGACCTGGATATGTTTTTGTGATTTATTTACAAATAAAATAAATGTTTACAAATGTATAAAAAAAAAATCACAAATGATAATTTAAATGTGCTTTATTGTCAAGAATCATAATGGATCTTAAAAATGACCTTATATATATATATATATATATATATATAAATTATGTTTTTAAATGATGTGGTACTGTCTTTAACTTATGCTGATTTAAATTACAAAAATTAAATAAATAATTATGAAAACAAATATGTAATCAAATATGTAATAAATAATAACATTTATTAAATATGTAATGAATAACAATCTGTTTTTTCCCCATGATTTTGGGATTAAATGTGACCAGATTTATTTTAAGATGTACATGAATTACATTAAGCTGTACTTTAATTTACATGCACATAAAAACATTGTGTTCCCAAAATGATCTTTTTCATTATCGTAATGAGAATTTAATGAGAATTATCATTGAGAATAATGAGAATTACAAACAAACTCAATAGTAAAACACATTACAGTAATGAAGGGAAATGAGCTTAAATGTCACAATTCAAAAAAGGCCTTCATTTTCTTATGCAAAATGTAATTTCACATTATTTTCGAATGAGTTTCAAATGATAAAAAATTACCTGGAAATGTACATTTCAACCCGATTGTCTTACTTGGAGACTTGACCAACTTGACCTTTTAACTCGATTCTACATGACACACAGTAAATCCTCCTCTTTTCATCATTTTAACCACAAGCGTCTTACATAATCTGATGGAGCGTGTTAAATAGGTTTCTTTTTTAAACTCTGATTAATAAAAGTTAATCACCGTCATCCTCCTTGTAGGAAACAGTGATAAAACACACATCCTGCTTGTAAGTAGTTAATCAGAGTCACTGACTCAACATGCATTGTGTTTTCTGGTGATGTAAGTTACTGTATTGTGTTTGGGAAACAGATGAAAGAATTCGTCCCACAAAAATAAACGAGAAACAGATCACGCTGTTGATTATGTATTATTGTGTATCAGTTACACATGCTATCATTACCTATATAGAGCACATTTAAAGACACAGTCCAGATTTACAGAATCTTGTGTAATCTCATACACACATATCCGTAGACATTGTGCTCTCTCTAGTCGAGTCTGACCAGCACCTGACTGAAAAACAGCACCGCTGCCATTTTTTTAATGAACTAGAAAAACTTTCACTGCTGTGCCTATAAAAGCAAATTTAGGGATGAATTTTAACATGCAGCTGCAACACATGTGCTTGGAAATGACGCACGACTTGGCTCTATAGCTCATGTTTACAGTAATTACAGGGATTTCTGAGTATGTGAAACGTCTTGCAAAATATATATATGATACCACACATCCCCTTTACTCATATAGTCTAAAGAAATCACAAAAACATGTCCAGGTCACATTTAATCCCAAAATCATACAGAAAAATTATTATTTATTACATATTTAATTAATGTTATTATTTATTACATATTTTATTACATATTTGTTTTCATAATTCTTATTTAATTTTTGTATTTTAAATCAGCGTAAGTTAAAGACAGATCAAAAGAAAAATAATGGTAAAAAATACTTTACTATTTTTTTTTCTTCTTTTTTTCCAGATCACATTTAACCCCAAAATCATAGGGGAAAATAACTGTAAAAAATGTAAAAAGAAAAAAAAAATATTAATTTAAATTTTGTCATTTATATCAGCATTAGTTAAAGGCTATACAATAAATAGTACAATATTTATTGTATACATATAGTAATACTATATGATTATTTTTAGACATTACACTAATGAGAATGAGATTTTTTAATGATATTTGAGATAAAAATATGCTTAACTGTTATGAAAATAATGCAAATATACCATACGTCTTTATGAGATATATATATATATATATATTTTTTTTTTTGTAAACATTTATTTTTTTGTAAAGAATTTAAAAAAAACATATCATCCAGATCACATTTAATCCCAAAATCATTGGAAAAAAAATATTCTTAAAAAATGTACCACATATGAATTAAATATTATTTATCACATATTTTATTGCATATTTGTTTTCAGAATTCTTTATTTAATTTTTTAAAATTTATAACAGCATAAATTAAAGGCACTATAATAAATAGTACAATTATATTAAAATACTTCGCAACATAAATACTATATGATTATGTATTATGTTTTTTAAAATGATATTTGAGATAAAAATGTGCTTAATTGCTATAAAAAAACAATGCAACCATACCACAACGTCTTTATACATTTATATATATATATATATATTTTATTATTATAATAATACATATTAATTAAATATTATTTATCACATTTTATTACATATTTGTTTTCATAATTCTTTATTTAATTTTTGTCATTTATATCAGCATAAGTTAAAAGCAGTACAATAAATAGTACAATTATGTAAAATACTGTATGTTTATTTTTAGACATTACACTAATGAGAATGAGATTTTTTAATGACATTTGGGATAAACTTTGCTTAATTGCTATAAAAAAAAATAATGCAAACATACCACAACGTCTTTATAAGGCTTTTTACGGTCCTTTTTAAGGATTCCTGACAATAAAGCACATGTAAATACTCACTTGTGGACTTTTTACATTTATAAACATTTATTTTTGTAATTCTGGACTAATTTTTTGCCATTTAAATCAGCATTAGTTAAAGGCAGCACAAATAATAGTAAAATATTATATAAATACATTATAATATAAGCAACATATGATTATTTTTCCACATTACACTAATGAGAATGAGAAACATCCTTAATTGTCACGAAAATATAAAACATTATATAAAATTCTCCCAAAATACTGATGCTTTTTGAACTGTTTTATCTACAAAGAACCATATAGCAACTCAAGAACCTTGTACAAACAAAAACCTACAGTGTTCTAAAGAACCGCTGAAGAACCTTTATTTTCAAGAAGTTGCGTGGAAATTCAAGCTAACGAGTTTCTAACATGCCTGAGCTCTGGATTGTGTCCTTCTGGTCAGTCTGTGGTCGGCCTCTCGGCCTTGAGTATGTGCGACCGCAGTACTGGCCAGAATACGGGGCCCTCGACTGCCTCGAGCCCTGAGTAAACAACATACACAGGGCCTGACCCAGATCAAAAGCCTCCTTTCCCAGAGCCACAACCAGGAGAAACTCTGCTGACCAAAGACGCTATATTTGGAACAAGGGCGCACATTCTTTTTCCTAGAATGAGGTGTTTTAAGCAAGTGCTGCTGAGAAAGAGCTGCTTTTTTTTAAGAGGTCCAGGATTTCACAGAGCAAGTTCTGTTTGACCTACTGACTGTTTCATGTCAAACACGCTTTTTTGGAAAACGTGTGAAGACTGTAGAGGTTTTTGCAATTTGTGCAACAGCACTTAAGAATGCACTGGTGTCACTTCAGGAGGAAAGAGTTTCATATTTACTCATATTTTGAGAGGTCACTGCTTGGTTTAAAGTAGTTAAACTAAACTAAAGGTTCATATTCAATGTTTTTAATCAAAATTAATGTTTTTATTAATCAAGGATGCATTAAACTCATCAAAAGTGACAGTAAAGACATTTATAATGTTACAAAAGATTTCTATTTCAAATAAATCCTGCTATTTTGAACGTTCTATTCATCAAAGAATCCTGAAAAAAATATGTATCACAGTTTCCCTAAAAGTAACAATGTTTTCAATATTTATGATAATTAAAAATGTTTTAGAATGATTTCTGAAGGATCATGTGACACTGAAGACTGAAGTAATGATGCTGAAAATTCAGATTTACATCACAGGAATAAATTTCATTTTAAAATATATTCAAATAGAAAACAGTTATTTTAAATTGTAATAATATTTCACATTTTTACTGTATTTTACTGTATTTTTAAGCAAATATGAACAGCCTTGGTGAGCAAAAAACTCTTCTTTCAAAATTGTGATAAACAGCAGAATTTGAGTAAATATTTCACCAAACAAAGATCTAAAATGCTGCACAGAGACTAAAATGATATGTTTTTATTAAAATCATTACTGTCCAAACAAACTGATTTCCTAAAGTGATTTCTATTTCAAATAAATGCTGTTCTTTTGAACATTCTATTCATCAAAAAATCCCTAAAAAAAAAAAAAAAATTCCCCAATTTCCACAAAAATAAAAATGTTTTAGAAATTGATTTTTGACTTTAGGAGAAAAGAGATTCATTTTACTGAAATTTTGGGAGGTCACTGCTTGGTTTAAAGTAGTTAAACTAAACTAAAGTTTCATATTCAATGTTTTCAGTAAAGACATTTATAATGTTACAAAAGATTTCTATTTAAAATAAATCCAGCTATTTTGAACTTTCTATTCATCAAACAATCCTGAAAAAAAAAAATATCACAGTTTCCCTAAAAGTAAAAATGTTTTCAATATTTATAATAATTAAAAATGTTTCTTGAGCAGCAAATCAACATATTAGAATGATTTCTGAAGGATAATGTGACACTGAAGACTGGAGTAATGATGCTGAAAATTCAGATTTACATCACAGGAATAAATTTTATTTTAACAGATATTCAAATAGAAAACAGTTATTTTAAACCAAAATAATATTTCACATTTTTACTCTATTTTACTGTATTTGTAATCAAATCAGAACAGCCTTGGTGAGCAGAAGAACTCACAGACCGATTTGAATTAAAATGTGATAAACAGCACAATTTGGGTATATTTCACCAAACAAAAGACCTAAATTATGGCCTTAGTAAAGTTGCATGTGCAATAAAACATTTGTTTGTAAAACATTAAATATCTGATGTCATTCCTGTTTTTCTTAATCTCATCACATAAATCATGAGAGTTATCAAGCATGTCATTACGGAAACCTTAACAGGCCTCAGTGTTGACAGTAATAGGGGTATTTGTTTTTGTTATTTAATGATTGGTGACCACGACTATTATGCGGTAGAGATAAAATTCCGAATAACTACCATAAGAATCTTCTCACTGTGTGAAGAAGTCACACTTTTTTATTGTCGGTGATAAAAGCTACCAAACGTGGTTTTGCATATTTCTTGCATCATACTGCATAAAATCAACGCAGTGATAATGCAGATGACAATCCCATCCCCACTGTCTTGTGAGAATGTGCAGTATCCTGTAAACCTGTTTATTTCCGCAAATAAAACCACAGAATTCAAGAGAAAATGAAGGAGTGACAGTGCTTACTGTAAACGTCCACGGCTCCCGTGTTGCGCAAAACACATTTGTACCGGAAGTCGACTTGATGCACGGGGGAATGTTTATCTGGAAGGACGTGATGAAAATACGCATTAGCTGTCACTGTATGGAATGTATATTAAAGTCAACAACATGTGACAGTGTGACCTGAACATCAGTAAAGTAAATCTGATTAGTTAGTAGTGATAGTGATAGTAGTGATAATACAAAACACTGCACTCCTTCTTAAACCTCGAGTTCATGCCAATGCAATACTGAACAATGGAGAACTGAAAGTGCTGAGTGACGAGAGCATTCATGGAGCTTTAGTATCACCAAAATGATAAATAAAATAAATAAATAAAAATAAAATAAAATAAAATAATAGGGCAAAAAAGGACATTAAAATAAAATGAAAAATTAAAATAATAATAAACACATCGCTAAAAATGAGAACCAGTAATAGTCATGCTTGACTTAGCAAACAGCACAAATGGAAAAAAGTACTGTGCATTATAAACTAAACTAAACTAAAATATGTAATAATAAAAAAATGATTAATAGTATTTAATAAAATAATTAAAACTGAGCAAAAAATAAAATAAAATATGTTATAATAAAAAAATAAATAACAGTATTTAATAAAATAAAATTAAGCAAAAAAATAAAATAAAATAAAATAAAATAATAGGCCAAAAGACAATAAAATAAAATAAAAATACCAGCATATAATACCAAATAAACACACCAGCAATAGTCATGCTTGGCTTAGCAAACATCACAAATGGAAAAAAAGTACTGTGCATAATGAAGTAAAATAAAATAAAATAAACAATAAAACAAAATATGTAATAATAAAAAAATGAATAATAGTATTTAATAAAATAATTAAAATAGAGCAAAAAATAAAATAAAATAAAATAAATGTAATAATAAAAAATGAATAATAGTATTTAATAAAATAATTAAACTTGAGCAAAAAAAAAAAATAATAATAATAATAAACAAATCACTAACAATGAGCACCCGTAAGAGTGAACAGTGCTTAACTTAGAAAATATACTTAAAGATTATTTTTAAAAAAATGTATGTGCATAAATAAAATAAAATAAATGTAATAATAATAAAAAATTAAATAACAGTATTAAATAAAATCATTTAAATTATACATTTAAAATAAATATTATTTTATATTTATTATTATGAAATAATTTATAATAATAAATAGTGAGCACCAGTAATAGTGAATAGTGCTTGACTTAGAAAATGTATTGATTTAAAGATTAATTTTTCAAAATGTATATGCATAAATAAAATAATGGCGGTGTTAGAGCAAACACAACAAATAAAAAAAAACACGTATGTATAAATAAAATATTAAAGTTTTCATCACATAACTAACACTAATATTCTTGACTTAGCAAACAGCCCAAAAGCAAAAAGAAAATAGAATTAGCTTGACATTCCGGTCAAACGATAAATCAACAAGGAAATGCTAAAAAATTACAGTTGATATTGATTTCAGTTCAAACACAAAAGAAATGGTCGAAAATGGCTGAGTATATTGCATTGTGGGATACAGTATCTGTGCTCTTGATATACATTTTGGCAAATGCAATCCAGATTTTTTTACTATCCATACAATAAATGCATCCTACACACAATAAACATACTGCAAAAACAGTACGAGTAGCACAGTATTCTGAACACAACTAGAAAATATGAGTGAGCGCTTCATTCCCACTGCCGTCTAAACATGGCAAGCGTCTGTGAGGTCATGAGTGTTTGTTCAGATAGCGTGTTTCCACTGTTCAGCACAAACAGAGGAAACGTCTCTACATGCATGTGAAGGCATGAACCTGCTGCTGTTTAAACACATACGATGTTACTGCGTGTTTGTGTGCATGTGATTTCCTGCAACACGACTCAACTTTCCAGTGCAAACAACAGACATTTTCATCTCACTACAGCTTTAGACTAAAAAAGTAATGCATTTTTTGTGTACGTATGTTCTCTCTTTTTTGCACTGTAAAAATAATGCATCAATTTTGTAATAAAAATGCAATGCAATTTTTTTTTTTTGCAATTATTATTTAAGTAATCATTCATGTCTGGAGCACAGACACTGCAAGGCGATGCACACATTCAACTTTAATGCATTATTTGCATAATTGCATAATTTAGTAAACACTACACTACATTCCAGTTGAGTCCTGCATACTATAAAATAAAATGTAGTATATAAAAAATTATATATATATTTTTAATTTAAAGTAAAAGAATACTATTGCACACTATTAGAAAAGAAATTGTACTATCAATTGCTTTAAAAATATATATATATATATATATATAGTAATGCAATTATTTTTGCAATTATTATTTAAGGAATAATTAATGTCTTGAGCACAAACACTGCAACACGATGCACACATTCACTAACCGCAATTATAAATGCTAGTAATAGTGATGCATAATTTTGTGAACACAACAAAAAAAAAACACTACAACACTACAAAAAAAAATAAATAAATAAAATAAGTATTATCCAGTTGAGTCCTGCACAAAAAAAATGTAATTAAAATTTCAAGTAAAATAATACTATTGCACACTATTAAAAAATAAATTGTACTACATATTGCTTTTAAAATAAAAAAAAATATTATACTAATATGTATATATATATATATATATAAAATAGTATTTAATAAAATAATTAAAATTGAGCAAAAAATAAAATAAAATCTGTTATAATAAAAAAATAAATAACAGTATTTAATAAAATAAAATTAAGCAAAAAATAAAATAAAATAAAATAATAGGCCAAAAAACAATAAAATAAAATGAAAATACCAGCATATAATACCAAATAAACACACCAGCAATAGTCATGCTTGACTTAGCAAACAGCACAAATGGAAAAAAATTAAATAAACAATAAAACAAAATATGTAATAATAAAAAAATTAATAATAGTATTTAATAAAATCATTAAAATAGAGCAAAAAATAAAATAAAATAAATGTAATAATAAAATAAATGTAATAATAAAAATGAATAATAGTATTTAATAAAATAATTACAATTGAGCAAAAAAAAAAAAAAAATAATAATAATAATAAACAAATCACTAACAATGAGCACCCGTAAGAGTGAATAGTGCTTAACTTAGAAAATATACTTAAAGATTATTTTTGAAAAAATGTATGTGCATAAATATATTGTGAACACTACAATTAAAAAAACAGTTCTGCCATTAAAATAAAATAAAATAAAATAGTACTTTCAAGTTGAATTCTGCATACTAAATAAAATGTACTATACAAAAAATATATTAAAATGTAAAATAAAACTATTGCACTATTAAAAATTGTACTATTTACTGCTTTTAAAATAAAAAATAAATTATATATATATATATATATATATATATATATATATATAATTTATTTTTTATATATATATATTATTTATTTATATATATATATATATATATATATGCATTCAATTGATCAAAAATGACAGTAAAATGTGTGTAAACGTGTACTATGCACCTGTGAAAGAAAATAAATGAAAGTAAAATAAAAAGTCCTGCATACTACTTTTAAATTGCAATAAGAGATTTGAGGTTTCATCACATAACTAACACTAATATGAACACTAGTAATAGTGACGCTTGATTTAGCAAACAGCGCAAATGAAAAAACGGTCTCCGATTATTCCTGGAACATAAAACGTCAATAATAGTGCTTTCATGTCCGCCGACCGCAGAACTACGAGCGTGTTTGTACAACAACAGCGAGGTCCAGGAAAGCGACGGGAGGCCGCAGCCGCTCTCACTCTCCAGCACCTTCTATCAACAGGAAACATCTTTTCACGGGCCAGGAAGTGTCACTGTCTAATTGGCTTGGTGTGATTCAACGAGAGCGGTTTTCTCAGCCAATGGGAGGGCGGTTATTTTGAGCGGCGGTATAAAAGACGAAGCGCTCGCAGATCTCACAGCACACGCCGGCGGTGAGCTCACAGGAACGGCAGGCCTCTGCTGAGTTACACCGCTGCTCTGAGTCACTTCACAAGCACTTGCTGTAAAGTCAGGGTAGAAAAAATGACTCACAAAACACACAGATGTTCTCATGGGCCCATGTCATTCGCCTATAGCGTGGTCAGTTCATCCTTTGGCCCAATGAAAGAAAGAAAACACAGAAATTTGGGCAGCAACTCAACATGAACCATGTCGTTTTACAACTTTGTACTATTTCATTGAGTACAGAACATTCTGCAATGGCTAAATTATATAAAAAGCATTATTTATTTATACTTTTGTGTGTTTGTTCCAAATGGTGGTGGAATCCAAATGTGGGTATTGCATTCAAGTCTCTTCCAAGGCTGCATTTATTTGATTAAAAATACAGTAAAAACAGTAAAACTGTGAAATTGTTTTACAATTTCAAATATCTGCTTTCTATGCGAACATATTGCAAAATGTAATTTATTTCTTTGATCAAATCTGAATTTTAAAAATGAATCATTAGAAGTTAGTGTTAGATATTATTACTAGCATATTAACTAATAAAAATAAAAAAGGAAATTTTAAATAAAATAATACTATTGCATATTATTTAAAAAATAATATTGCATTTAAAATAAAAAACTAAATATATTAAAATAAAAAATATATATAACATTCGGCGTAACATTTTTGTGTAAATGGTGATGCATTTTATTTTTTAGGATTATCTGATGAGTAGAAAGTTCAAAAGAACAGCATTTATTTGAAATAGAAATATTTTGAAACATTATAAATGTATTTACTGTCACTTCTGATCAATGTAATCCATCCAAATTATGAATTTCTTAAAAAAAAGAAATAAATAAATAATAATAATAATAATAATAATAAAGAATAAAACAGTACCTTCCAGTTGAGTACTGCATAAAATAAAATAATAGTACCTCCCAGTTAAGTCATGCTAAAAAATAAAAATAAAATAAAATAAAATAAAATAAAATAAAATAGAGTAGCTTCCAGCTGAGTCCTGCATAATACAAAATAAAATAAAATACTACTGCATATAAAAAAATGCTATTAATGTTATACATACTATTAAAACAAATAAAATAAAATAAAATAAAAAATGAATCATTAGAAGTTAGTGTTAGAGATTTTAACTACCACATTAACTCATACAAATAAAAAAAGGAAATTAAAAATAAAATAATACTATTGCATATTATAAAAAAATGTACTAAAATGTACTATATATTGCTTTAAAAAAAAAAACTAAATATATTAAAATAAAATAAAATAAAATAAAATAAAATAAAAATAAAATATATATATAATATTTTGCGCAATATTTTTGTGGAAATGGTAATACATTTTACTTTATTCCGGATTATTTGATGGGTAAAAAAAAACAAAAAAAAACACCATTTTTATTAAATATAAATCTTTGTAACATTATAAATATATTTACTGTCACTTTTGATCAGTGTCACCCATGCTTGATGAATGAAGCATTAACTTTTAGAAAATGCTAAAATAGTAGTACAACCAGAAAGACAGTGAGACATACTTTAAGTATCTCTAAAGGATTAGTTTGCCCCAAAATCTAATTTAATCATCTCTTACACACCCTCATGTTGTTTCAAACCTTGTAACACACACTTACAATCAAGTTCAAAATATTACCCCCACTGACTTTCATTGTATGGACACCTCTTCATTTTTAAGTTAGCTATCCCTTTACCCTTTAAGGCCTTCATAACTAATCAAGTGCTTTCTAAAAGCCTAACCAAGCTGCATGCATGAGGTCATGTGGTTAACTTTTCAAATGTAGGTCTGCGAACAACATCACCTTGCAAGCGAAAAGGCTACAATTGACTCGTGGCATTATAGTCAATTAAGCTTTTGGAATTGACTTGGCGTCTCGTATGTGGGGCATTTCAGAATGGTACAATTATGTGTCAGCATCTTCCTGTCATTTGTGCAAGGGCAAAGCATAGCTAAAGGTCCCAAAAATATCCCCAGCCCGTTCCTTTATGGGAGCAAAAGAGCCGAACGGCCTCGGCACGCTGGCGGAATTCTGTAATTAGCACACGCCGCTCCGGAGACAAAAGGACTGCCGAGGGTCAGGAAGGAGAACAATCCTACGGCCCGAGCACATTCCAAGAAAAGCCCAGAGCGTAGGAATCATGGGTACCTACGACTCCTTCACACCAGACTGCGACACGGTGAGTCACCTCGGCTAAAAGCGGACCATGACATAAACGCCGTGTTCGGAAAATGCGCCGTCTCCTACAGAGCAGGGTGAATGGTGATCGTCCGAGCGCTCATCCCAAAAAAATTTAATTAAATTACAAATAAAAAATGCAAATGAATGAGTGAATTAAATTATAAATAAAAATGTAAATAAATAATACATTAAAAAATAAATAATAATATTTGTATTCATTAAATGTAAAAATATATATTATTTAAATTATATAAAAACAATTTACCTTTAAGACGACTCCAAAACCACTAAAAAAATTTAATTACTAGATTCGAACTGATATCTACAGTATATTTTTGCGTTTTGCTCCATTTGCCGGTCTACAGTTTTGTTTCATATGTATGCATCCCTCTGAAGAACTTCTAAAAAAATTATTATAGTTTTTACTTCCAAAAACCATAAACTTGACTATATTTGACAGTAAAATTACATATAATATGATGTAAATTATTTGCAATTTTACAAGGTACTGTAGTATTTTTACTGTATTTTTTTGTAAACATTTACAAATATTTTTACAATCTAGCTTTGTGTTTTGGGTCTGTTTCTCACATTAAGCTAACATATGCCTTTAAAAGATTTGTAATAGAGTGCAAAAGTCATATAGAGAACATTGTGCTGATTTGATACTCAAGAAACATTTATTATTATTATTGTTGTTGTTGAAAACAGCTGTGCTGCTTTATATTTTTATGGAATTTTGATACATACAAAGTTCAAAAGAAGCAACTATTTGAAATTGAAATTCTAAATGTCATTTTTGATCAATTTGGACAATATTTACACTACTTTTATGGTGCTTTTTTGCCTTTTCTGGAGGTTGTTGGTATAAATCAGTCCAAATTTAATGCAACTGAACTGATATCTAAAGTATATTTTTGGTTTTTGCTCTATTTAGGTTAAGATTTGCCAGTCTACAGTTTTAGTTCATAATTACACATCCCTCTGAAGTACTTCCCATAAAATTAATTATACTTTTTACTTCCAAAAACCATAAACTTGACTGTATTTTACAGTAAAATGACATATAATATGACATTAATTTTAATGCAATTTTATATTGTACATGATAAGGTACTGTAACTTACAATCAAACAATTAACAGGTCTTTACACTAGCTTTTTTATGGTATTTTTCTGTAAAATTACAATTTTTTGCCAGTCTTTGTGTTTTGGGTCTGTTTTTTTCATATAAAGCTAATATATGAGATTTGTAATACAGTGCAAAAGTCACATAAATTACACATAATATGAAGTAAATTATTTATAATTTTACATTGCATATGGTAAGGTACTGTAGCATTTTTACTGTATTTTTCTGTAAAGATTTATTAATATTTTTACAGTCTAGCTTTGCGTTTTGGGTCTGTTTCTCATATAAATCTAGCATATGACTTTAAAAGATTTGTCATATAGTGCAAAAGATAACATTTTGCTGATTTGCCACTCAAGAAACATTTTTTATTATTATTATTATTAATGTTGAAAACGGCTATGCTGCTTCATGTTTTTATGGATTTTTTGATGAATGCAAAGTTCAAAAGAAGCATTTATTTGAAACAGAAATCTTTTATTTCATTATAAATGTCTTTACTGTTACTTTTGATCAATTTGGACAACATTTATGCTACTTTTATGGTGCTTTTTTGCCTTTTTTGTCTTTTTTGGAGGTTGTTGTTATAAATCACAGTGCAAGTTCAATGCCATCTCTTCAAAAGAGAATATTGCACATCTTAAAATAAAATTAAATATAGTTTTTACTTTCAAAAACCATGAACTTGACTGTATTTTACATTAAAATGACATATAATATGACATAAATTATTGGCAATTTTATATTGTATATGATACGGTACTGTAACTTACAATCAAACAATTAACAGGACTTTAAACTAGCATTTTTACTGTATTTTTCTGTAAAATAGCATTTTTTTTTTACAGTCAATCTTTGGTTTTGGGTCTATTTTTTTCATGTAAAGCTAATATATGAGATTTGTAATACAGTGCAAAAGTCATATAAACAACATATTGCTGATTTGCCGCTCAAGAAACAATTATTATTATTATTAATGTTGAAAACGGCTATGCTGCTTCATGTTTTTATGGATTTTTTGATAACTGCAAAGTTCAAAAGAAGCATTTATTTGAAATAGAAATCTTTTGTAACATTATTAATGTCTTAAGTGTCACTTTTAATCAATTTAGACCATATTTAAGCTGCTTTTATGGTGCTTTTTTGCCTTTTCTGGAAGTTGTTGGTATAAATCACAGTCCAAGTCCAATGCAATCTCCTCTTGCTAAACATCTCCATTCATCCTCTATAGAAAATAATGTGGGATAACAGTAAATGATGACACAACTCTCGTTTTGGGTTGAGCTATCCCTTTAAAAACAACCAAAAATGTGTCCTTACTATTTTGGAGCTGACACAGTATATTTTTGCTGCATTTAGCTTTGGACTTGCCGGCCAACAGCCCCACATGCTCCACATGTACGAATCCCTCTGAGACGTCTGAAGTACTTCTCATAAAATTATTAATACGTGGCCAAACACGAGACAGAAAGAGTTCACCTTTAAATACACACGTTCAGGATGTTATTCTGTTAGTCTTTGAGTGGGTGGCCTGATATTTAAAGGAACGCACGCTCACTTTACATCCATTTTCTCTCCTGGTGGTCGCGTCGAGAGGACGTACGGTGATGTGTGTGCTTGGGAAACGGCCGTTCGAGTCTTTTCCATCTTAAAGTTAGAAGGAAAGTTCCTTAAACTTTGGGTTTGCTAGATTAGAACAATCCCCCACCAACCCGTCATTAGTGGGATTGGAGAAACGCGCCACACCCAAGCGAGATGTTTCCGGCGTGCTCTAAAAATGGCCGTCTGATGATGGGGTCGGCGTAGAATAAGCGAGGGGTACCTTGTGTTTCGGTATTCGGATGTTTATTAAGACGCATGCACACAGGAAAGTGAATCACACACTCATGTTTGTGGCTAAGTTCAATGCCAACATTTTTACACATGCTGTAAAAACCCTTCGGGCCACCCTCAACGCCCACACTGAGCCACAGAGCTGCCCTCATTACAGATGGGAAATATGTAAATCAGCAAACAAAGAGCGTAGAAATGTCATGCATCAGATCTCTGTCGAGATGAAAAAGATGCATCTCTAGTTCATCTTGCCCTATTAAACAACTATCTTTCTCATCAAAAGCATGAATTTCCATGCTGGTTTACATCAGTTAGTCACCCAAAAATGAAAAATTTCATAATGTACTCACCATCAGGCCTTCCAAGGATGAGTTAGGACAAGTTTGTCACCAGATTTGGAGAAATGTAGCATTGCATCACTTCCTCACCAATGGATGTGAATGGGTGCCGTCAGAGTCCAAACAGCTGCTAAAAGCATCACAATAGTCCACAAGTACTTCACAACAGTCCAGTCCACCAGTTAACATCTTGAGAAGACAAAAGCTGTGTGTTTGTAAGAAACAAATCTATCATTAAGGCATTTTTAACTTCAGAACGCCACTTCAGGCCAAAATAATGCTTCTTTTAGTGAAATTTCCTGTTATGTCTCACATCAAAATCCACCCACACGTTTGCTTTGAGCTGTTTTTGCTTGTAAACAGTCCTTGATCTGTGCAGATTTCTCTCCTGATTCAGACAAGATGACTTTTTCACTGTAGAAAGCAATATTACGGATTATAGACTTATTGGTATTTTGCCAGTTTGAAGTTAAAAACATCTTAATGATGCATTTGTTTCTTACAAACACGCAGCTTTTGGCTTCTCAAGATGTTAACTGATGGATTAAAGTGGTGTGGATTACTAGTGGTGTGGATTACTCTCATGCTGACGCCACCCATTCACATCCACTGGTGAGCAAGTGATGCAATGCTACATTTCTCCAAACCTGATGAAGAAACAATCTTGGATGGTGCACATTTTCAGCCAAAAAATAATCAATATAAACTCAAACATTTCTCATCAAATTCTTTCAAGATCAAATAGCTGTAAAGGAACTTTAGGTTGACACCTAAATTAAAAACAGAACTTAGATCAATATTATTTTCCTCTGAGCTTGTGTGGACACATAAAGTAACAGAAAGAGAGATAAAAATCAAAAATCGGAGTTCAGATGTTTCTGTTTGATAAAAATGACAAACTCAGCAGCTCAGATGCTGTAATGACTGAAATGAAGCTTGGGAGCCGTTGAGGTGAGATGGAAATATCTGACAGTATCAGGTGAAACCTCCAAGGCTTCCTGTTATTCAGGGCTTTTTAAATCTGAAATAAGTCTCTATTCAATGAACGAAACCTGTCAAGTCATCTTTCGGCCCGTATAAGTGTGTGCGCAGTGGACGCTGCAGCTGTTTTGCAATCACAAACTTTCTCTGCCGCTTCCTCTGTGCAGCACTTCTGAAAGTACACGTATGAGTGTTACGCAGCCAACGTTAAACCGCACAGCGTGCCATTGAACATCCATCTGTCACCTACAAGCACACTACAGTCTTAAAAAGGTCACAAAAAGGGTTTTACAACCCGATGCCTTTGAAGAATCATTGCCAGGGATCAGCAGTGCTGTCGCTCATAGGCTTAATGATGCGATCAGTCCTCTAACGGTGTTAAAGTTCAGTTTGTGCAGGGTTTAAATGAGTCCTGAGCTATTTTACCAAAATATGAGTAATAGTTGTTCATGAGTCCCTTGTTTGTCCTGAACAGTTTAGAACTGCATGCTGTTCTTCATGAAAATCCTTTAGGTCCCACAAATTATTTGTTTTTTAAGCATTTTTGTGTATTTAAACACTTTCCATCAATGACTGTATGATTTTGAGATCCATCTTTTTACACTGAGAACAACTGAGACACTCATATGCAACTATTACAGAAGGTTAAAACACTCACTGATGCTCCAGAAGGAAACACAATGCATTAAGAACCGGGGGGATGAAAACTTTTGGAATTTGAGGGTAAATGTCACTTATTTTGTCTTTTGGGAAACATGTAAGTGTCTTCTGTAGCTTTTGAAGGGCTGTACTAAATGAAAAAAATATGATATTTAGGCCAAATAAAAAAAAATGCACACATCTTCACTTTGTTCAAAAGTTTTCACCCCCCGGCTCTTAATGCATCGCGTTTCCTTCTGGAGCATCAGTGAGCATTTGAACCTTCTGTATTAGTTGCATATGAGTCCCTCAGTTAAAGATGGATCTCAAAATCATACAGTCATTGTTGGAAAGGGTTCAAATACACAAAAATGCTGAAAAACCAAAGAATTTGTGGGACCTGAAGGATTTTTCTGAAGAACAGCAGCAGTTTAACTGTTCCGGACAAACAATGGACTCATGAACAACTATCATTAAACAAAAAAACCCAACACAGTATCAAGAATCAAGTGTATGCAAACTTTTGAACAGGGTAATTTTTATAAATTCAACTATTATTTTCTCTTGTGGACTTTATGTGAAATATCTTACTCAGGTCAGTACTTAATAAAAAATAACAATAGCATTTTGCATGATTCCTCTTATTTTGGTCAAATAATTAACATTTTGCAGAGCAACTTTGCTATTTTGTATTATAAAGGCTAAAATAGTATTTTTGAACAACATACTCTAATAATCTTTATTTGCAACTTTGAACAATATTTTTTTGCTGTAAAAGGTTTTGCAAAGAACTATCGAATTAAATAAATCAGTCATAAAGTCGCAAACGTAAATCATAAAGTGTTTAAATGAATTAATATAAAACCTCTGCTCATGTTATGAGTCACATGAGAAGATATCAAGCGTGTATAAACGGTTAGTTCTCACTATTCATCACAAACTCAAACGTTCGAAGCTCGATCCTGTTCTTCAGCTGCAAAAACGGTCAAGATTATGTTTGATTTAGGTGTAAACAACAGGAAATGAATCCACGTCATGGACAAAAGGTCCAAATGCATTCTCCACAATGGATCTTTTTACTGACCGTCTGATGCGTATTCCACACAAAAGTGGAAAGAATTTCTTGAAAAGCACAAGGTCGAATCAGATCCAATTGCAACGCAACGTCCAGGAGTCAAAGTGCACATTTGTACTGGTCCATCAGCAGAAATACACAAATAAAGAGACCAGGTTTAAGCTTAGCTTATGTAACTTATACTGTGATGACATTAAAAACATTTACTGACTACTGTTTCTCATTAAATGCATGCAAGCTGGTTTATATCGGTGGTTTTTGGGATCTCCATGTTGTTTACAAGGTTAAAAGTCTGAAAAATGCATGTTTGATTATATTTACATTCATATTTACTATTGCAATTTTCACACTTCTCACTACTCAACAATTACTGTTACAATTAAGCTTTTTAAAGCACTAAAGCAACAATGTGCATGAGGTACAATATCACAGTGATTTGAAGCAAAAAAGTATTTAATAATCAGACAAAAGAATCTATTTAGCAGCTTCAACTATGGAACGACTACAATCCCATTTATAGAAGCAATATATTTTAGAATTATTGCTAAATATGCATCTAAATGTTTAAGTAGTTTGAAAGAAAGAACACTATTATGTCAATCACAATGCTTTATGAGAGTGGAAAGATGCAATTTGCTTGTTTCAGTTCTCTGATTAGTGGAGATTTGTTTTTATACACAATTATTAATATAAATTGAAATAATGTGGGCTGATGGCTTTAACAAAAGCATATACCACTGACAAACAACTTGGTAGCTCGTATTAGGTCTATCTTTTACCCTGTAAGGTCTATATATAAATTTCTAAGGCCTCTAAATGATCAGCATTGCTGTTAAACCTGTTGCACACTATTTAATCCATGTCTTCTGTCGTCTGATTGATAGTTTGGAGTTTTTTTTATCATGTGAAGGCCTTTTAGCGTACCTTTAGCTAATGCTTACGTGTCTTTTTGCTGTCGGATCTTCTTTGATTTCAATAAAGTAAATGTACACTGCCGCTCAAAAGTTTGGGATCAGTGAGATTTTTAATGGTTTTTCAAGACGTTTCTTATGCTCATCAAGGGTGTGTTCATTTGATCAAAAATACTGAAAAAATATACAATATTGTGAAATATTATTATGATGTAAAACAATGTTTTCCTATATTAATATACATTCAAATTTAATTTATATCTGTAATTAAAGTTGAATTTTCAGAATCATTACTCCAGTCTTCAGTGATCCTTCAAAAAAAGAATTCTAATATGCTGATTTAGTATCAATGTTGAAAACAGATGTGCTTCTTGATATTTTTTTGGAACCTGTGATACTTTTTTCAGGATTCTTTGATCAATAAAAGGTTCAAAAGAACAGTGTTTATTTAAAATAGAAAAGTTTTCTAACAATATACACTACTGTTTGGGGTCAGTACATTTTTATTCTTTCTTTTTTTGAAAGATATTAATACTTTTATTCACAAAGTGATTACACAGATTTACATTGTTAGAAAAGATTTCCATTTCGAATAACTTGTTATTCATCAAAGAATCCTGAAAAAAAAAAAACAGTTTCCAAAAAAATATTTGGCAGCACAACTGTTTCCAACATTGATTTGACACTTAAGACTGGAGTAACAGCTGATGAAAATTCAGCTTTGAATCACAGGAATAAATTATATTTGAAAGTATATTAAAATAAAAACCATTATTTTATATTGTAAAAACATTTTGCAATATTACTTTTTTTTTCTGTATTTTTAATCAAATAAATGCAGCCTTGATGAGCATAAGAGACGTCTTACCTGATCCCAAACTTTTAAGCGGTAGTGTATTACTTTGATAATGTTAGTAATATTTCAAGATGAACACTTACTAGTCTTTGCTTTACTTGAGAATGATGGGAAATGTAGATTCATTGCATAAGCATCTCACCTCACATAGTAGCTTATAAGTAGTTCTGTTTGGCAAGGTTGATTGTTTGGACACAAATTATGAGGAACTGAATTGTACCATCGACACTGACAGTAAAAACATATTTATGACCAATAACAGTTTGCTTCCACCCAATCTGATTGTATCATCCTCACATAACAGGTACCTGATATTTCCCTCTTTCAATTTCTTGCCCTCTCTCTCTGACTACACGGGTTTCAAAACTGTCATACTAAGAGTCTGACACATGTGCTTTCACAAATATATCTCAAATATTTCACAATTAGGGACAAAGCAGGTGGAATCTTCTCCACGCTCCACGTCCGCCCGAAAGGAAAACACACGGAAGATGATGAACCTGAATGAAAACGCGTGAATTTCTTCTGGAAAAAGTGAAAGCGTAAACACAGATGGAGGAGGTTAAGAGAAAAGACATGTGTGAGGCTTTTGTTTTGGGCAGCAGAGTAAAACTATGGCAACGGAGGAGAGAAACTCCACGCAGCTGTTGATGCAAGTGCATGTGAGAGATTTCATCATCATGTGTCTATAGATGCATGACGTATAACAGATGTGTGTAGAATCATTCCCATTCCCTTTGGCATCACTGTTGCAGATTTGCATGATGGCTCTTTATTAGTCTCACATCTGACTAACATCATAAATCTAGTCCAAACTACAACAGACCACTTATGAAGAAACAGCCTAACTGTAAACAATAGATATTGATATGGAAATGCAACATTATTACAGTGATGCACCATTTGTGTCCATCATACTGAATTGATTAAGATCCACCTGTTAAACACATGAAAATGAAAGACAGATGCATCTGAAACAAGCTGATTTTTACAAATTTGGCTTTGGTAAAAAGTCTGCATATAATGATTATATAAAATTCTAAATTAAATGCAAAATTAAAAGTTAAAACATTCTAGTATATGACATTTTAAGTTACTAAAGATAACAATGAGACTAGTAATCATACATTAATTCATCATAAATTAATCTAGCAATCCAAATACATTTGTAATATGTTAATTCTAAAATGTTATTAAATTATAGTATATGGCAGGAATCATTTGCATTTTTTAAATAAATATTAAAACATTATTACATTAACTTAATAAATTGTGACCCTGGACCACAAAACCAGTCATAAGTAGCATGGGTATATTTGTAGCAATAGCCAACAATACATTGTTTGGGTCAAAATGATCGAATTTTATGCCAAAAATCATTAGGATACTAAGTGAAGATATTTTGTAAATTCCCTACCCTAAATATATAGTAATATGCAACTTTAAAGGTGACTGTCTCAATGTTTTGATGCTTTTGCACCCTCAGCTTTCAGATGTTATCTTTCTAAAGATAACAGAATCATGTGCTCTTTTAAAAAAAACGTTTTAAAGCTTTTAAAGTTATTATTTTTTTAATATGTCAAAACAAATTAAGTCTATATTAATTTAAAAAATAAATTCACAATTTATTCCTTTATTATTATTATATTATGTTGAATTAATATAAATGCTAAATATTATTTACAGAGCATTACATAAAATTTACATGCACATCTAAATTTTTCCCATAAAATAAGCTTGTATTAAACCTTGTAGCATTGATGTAGAAGCCAAATGCATTCAATGCAATCTGTGTAAAACAGTTAATCATTTTAGTTTAGTGGGAGGTTCATCTGAACTGATGTGAAAAATACAAAAACTAGTATAGAGAAAAACACATAAAAATAGTATAAAATATTGCTTGCTACAAAGTTGCAAAAGATTTAATTTCAAAGATTATATCTGAAAAACTTTGACATATGCAATAATTAGTTCTTCCTCAGATGCATTCATAACATCATGGCACAACTTTATCCACATAAACGGATTAAAACCCAGTGCATCAGATCAACAAAGCGCTTTGCAGTTTGCATGCATCAAACAGAGTTAAATGTTGTGTGCATATGCATCTGAGAACAGCTTGAGACCAGCCCTTTGTGAACAGATGATGACAAGTGCAACGTTAAAGGAAATACTCAAGGCACTATTCGGCGAAGACATGCATCTGGAAACTATCACGAAGTAGGAAAAGCACCTATTGTGAAGTCATTGTAGTGATGCAACAATCTTTCTGCAGTGCCTCTGACCTGAATCAAATCACAGCAACACTCACTGGTTTGCACACTGGGACTGAATTCTGCGTTAAATCTGTATCTAAAGATCTGTTGTTGATGTGAATATGTTGTATGTTATGTACGGGCTTCCTTTCAGGGCGGTATATGAGCATAACCCTCCTCACCACACAAACCGCTACCCAACCTCAACAACAACCTCCTTCCTCCTGTTTACGCCCGTCCTCTCGTAAACACTCCCCTCCCAGGAACAAAAACAACTAACCAAGCTAACTGTAAAGTTATGACATTATAAAGCAGAGATGCTCAACAAAGGGGTCGCAATCCGACAATGGGATCGCAGGTCAAATATCATGTATGTGCATATCATTTTAAATGGGTGGAAAAACACTTCCCATTTCTTATACTGCTGATGTCAATGATTGTGCATCGCATGTGAACACGAACAAACTGCACTCAGATCAGTGAAGCACACAAGAGAACTGAAATATTGAGGTGGTTCCTCTAACAGGAGCATTTCATTCATTCAGTTTCCCTCATTTTATCTCACTTCCATACTGGCCTGATAGTATTAAAACGTCCTCAGCCTCAGGCCATCCGAACTGTAGATTGATCAGATTTGGAGAAATGTAGCATTGCATCACTTGCTCACGAATAGATGTGAATGGGTGCCGTCAGAATGAGAGTCCAAACGGCTGATAAAAACATCACAATAATCCACAAGTAATCCACACCACTCCAGTCCATCAGTTAACATCTTGAGAAGACAAAAGATGTGTTTGTAAGAAACAAATCCATCATTAAGACATTTTAACTGTCCATAATCCATCATAATGCTTCCTCTAGTTGTCTCTATTCGTTTAGAGCTGTTTTGGCTTGTAAACAGTGCTTGATCTGTGCAAACTTCTCTCCTGATTCAGATGGCTTTTTTCCATATTTTCATTGCTGGAAGCAATGGTTTGAAATTTAAAATGTCTTAACGATGGATTTTTCAAGAGTGGAGTGGTGTGAATTACTTGTGGATTATTGTGATGTTTTTATCAGTTGTTTGGACTCTCATTCTGACGGCACCCATTCACTGCAGAGGATGGAATGACAAATTTCTCCAAATCTGATGAAGAAACAAAGTCAGACACATCTTGGGTGGCATTTTTGGCAAACCTTCAGTTTTGGGTGAGCTATTCCTTTAACAAAGCCAATGATCTGATTTCTTGTTGATCTCCCAAATATGTTTGGAAATGAAAGCTTTTTTTTTATTACTTTCACGCTCATGTGCACGCTAATGTAGTGACGATTTGTTGCAAGGGTAGTTCATTTGAAAATGCATTTCAGGAGTGAAGTCACAACCTCTGAGGGCCCTCAGGTGAAACACAGACACACCGAGGCTCATTTCAAAATGAAAGATGACAGAGGCATTTAGTGATTCATATATTCTGTCAGCGATTTCGTGGATCAGTGCAAAAGAAAAGTTCACCCAAAATGAGAGCGCTGCCGTTATTTACTCACCCTCATGTCGTTCCAACTCATATTAGTATTTCACATTCCCCTTTTATGGCGGTTTTTATTGTTTTTTTGGAGCTTGAAAGCATCTGGTCATTATAAGCTATAAAAACAGCTGCGCAACAAGTGTTCAGAAAATGTCAACTTTCATGATGCATGGAAAAAAATAACAGCATACAGATTTGCAACAATATGAGGGTGAGAAAATGACTGTATTTTTGGAAAAGCTACAGTATTCCTTGAAGGATGCAATGTCAGTTTAACATTAAACACGTGCTAATAAGTCATAAATGCATGCGATGTTCATGCGAATTTTGGAGAGGCACTGTGACAAATGAGTGATAACGAAAACAAGAATATGAATGTGTTTTACGGGACTTTTCCCCTTTTGAACGTTTCCATGTCATTTGAAAGCAGATGAACGGCAGGTTTGAGCAGGAAATGGTTAAAGCATGAAACTTCAAGCAGCAAAACCCCCCGTTCTTTCCTTTGATGCTATTCTCAGTGTCTAATGACAATGCAAACGAACAACTGATTCGTTCACATTACCAGTACTACTACAACGAGAATAAACCTGGCAAACGTTCAGCCAGCCATCTGATCCTTCGCACACAAACCTCATTCATTTGATTCAATTTAATTAAGTTATATGAGAAATGTAAAAAAAAAAATTGCTCTTTATTTAACACTATCATAAGTTTGGAATAATTATGATTTTTTTAGTCCCTAAAAAATCTCTTCTGCTCACCAAGGATGCATTTATTTAATTAAAAATATGAAATAATATTTCAATTTTAAATAACTGTTTACTATTTGAATATGTTATAAAATGTAATTTATTTCTGTGATCAAAGCTGAATTTTCTGAAAGATCCTTCAGAAATCATTCTAGCATGGTGATTTCTTTACTGTCACTTTTGATCAATTTAATGCATCCTTGCTTAAAAAAAAAGAAGAAAAATAATTTATTTTAAGTGTTAGTGTACAGTTTCCAAAAAAGTATTAAGCGGGAAAAACTGTATTCATAATAACAAGAATTATTCCAAATGTTTGCCTGGTAGTGTAGGAGAAATAACTAACATTTCATTGGTGATTTTCTTTCTTACTGGTCTCTTGAACAGCTGCTCTGTAACTGGAGGGGACACATCGCTCAGTTTAGGGATCAGACGCTCTTATCCGTTGATTGCACCAAGACAGACAAAATCGCACCCTAAGCCAAAATAAGTTGTCCAGACTTGCACCTTCACTCACTTAAACAACAACAACAAAAGAGATGCTTAAAGCCGGCGAGTGCCCGGTGCTTGTGACACACTCTGGCCCTGGGCCAGGGTCACGCTTTAGCAGCCCTTGACAGCTCCACTGATTAGCACACAAGCCTGGAGGTGGTGAAAGGTCACTGTGAAAGCGAGGAGGAGATGGACAGTCAAGGTGAAGGAGGACAGAGGTTATGACACAACCTCCTGGAGGCCATATGTCCTTCTCAGACTGACGAATAGCCCGCTTGACCTTTCACCTCAGGTTCACGCTGTCTCTTTCACCACGTAACCATTCCATCAGAATGATGAGGAATCACCATTCTAGAGTGGATGCATTCCTTTTCCCTAAGGTGTGATGTTGCCAGGCAACCGGTGTTACAGTGTGTAACAAACACAGACTGGCTGTGAGACTATGTCAGATGACTGCATCACTACTGAGAGGTGAGGAGCGGGAGCGGCCAATTGGAACAGCAGAGGTTACGTCAGAAACACCCCCTCACATTGACTGAACCAGTTTTGTAATAATAATAATAATGTATTTGATCATCATTTATGCAATAAGCAATGTATTCATATAAGAAATATGACGTTAAATCAAGAACAAAAAGCTACGATAGATAGATATGATGGATGGAAGGAGCAATGATAGAATGATAGAACAATGGATGGATGAAATAAGAATGATGGATGGATGAAATGATGGATGGATGGAACAATAGATAGAACGATAGAATTATGGATGGATGGATGGATGGATGGATGGATGGAATGACAGAACAACAGAACAATAAAACAATGGATGGATGGATGGATGGATGGAATGCCAAATAGAACAACAGAACAATTAAATAATGGATGGGTGAATGGATGGATGGATGGATGGATGCATGGATGGATGGATGGATGGATGCATGGATGGATGGATGGATGGATGGATTGAACAACAGATGGATGGAATGACAGATAGAACAACAGAACAATAAAACAATGGATGGGTGAATGGATGGATGGATGGATGGATGCATGGATGGAATGACAAATAGAACAACAGAACAATTAAACAATGGATGGGTGAGAGTGGATGGATGGATGGATGGATGGATGGAACAATGACAGATAGAACAACAGAACAATTAAACAATGGATGGCTGGATGGATGGATGGATGGATGGATGAATGGATGGAATGACAGAACAACAACAATAAAACAATGGATGGGTGGATGGATGGATGGATGTTATAATGATGGATGGATGGATGGATGGATGGAACAATATATAGAAAGAATGATGGATGGATGGATGGAATGACAGATAGAACAACAGAACTATAAAACAATGGATGGATGGATGGATGTTGGAATGATGGATGGAACAACAGATAGAACTATAGACAGAACTATAGATAGAACGATAGATAGATAGATAGATAGATAGACAGATAGATAGAATGATGGCTGGATGGATAAATGGATGGATGGAACAACAGAACAATGGATGAATGAACGGATAGATGGATTGATGGACGGAACAATAGAAAGGACAAGAGAACAATAAAACAATAGATGGATGGATGGATGGATAGATACTAAAATGAAACGTGAGTGTGAAATCTATTAAGCTCCATGAATTACAGTGGACCAGCCATAATATTTTCCTCCATCACCCGCCAGTGAAGGAAATTCGAACCCACCCCGTCACAGCCAGAGCACAGGATCAACACAAGCCACTTAATCAGTGCAGGTCAAGCAGCTCAAACCCCAGAGCAGCTGCACAAGATCGAATCGAGATAACTCTCTGTACAATCCACATTCAGCACAGGTTAAACCTACACACTTAATGCACTGTGACAGAGTCGAGTCCCAAACTATGCACCTACTGTTTCAAGGTGCGCTTGAAATGCAATACATCTTAATTACCTGCTTGCGTCTTTCAAATGCTGTCATCTCTCTCTCTTTCTCCTTCGGTTATGCTTAACAGCTATTATGGTCAGACTTTTGTGAGAAAAGACAGTTCAGAAAATACCACATGGCAATTATAGCATTACCCACAAGCTCATGAAACATGTCAGAAATGTATGTTTGGACAGGCTTTGAAGTCAGCCCATGTTTTCTTTTCTTGTGGTTCAAAATAGCTGACTGTATCTAAACCAATCTATTCCCAAACTAGAAATCTTCATAATCAAAAAAATTAAAAACGAACAACCACCCACCCGCCTTCAGTTGTTGTATGTTCTATTTCTTTTTTTGACAGCTGCACACAGTAACCGCCCAACTGCCCTCCTATGTGCTTCCCTACATTGCAAGATGATTCATAGTTTCTATCTATAAAAACAATCGCTCAGAACAACCTTATTTTTAAGGTCCTTTCACTATGTGTATTGAGGGAAAGCCAAAAAAACTAAAACACTGTAATTGGTGCAGAGGTTTGCTTTACATTCGGTACACACCTTTCAGATGGTTCTGACTAATAAAAAAAAAAGAAAAAAAAAAAAGAAAAATGCATTGCAAACTAGACCAGAACACCAGCTTAAGGCCACTATTAACCATAAACTAAGCAAGTTTTAATTTTGAATTGCACTGACTCACTCTAGTGAATCAGTTCATTATTCAGGTCATCACTGAATCAGGGTTAATTGAAATGAACTGACTCCAATGGGTGGATGGATGGAACAACAGACAGAACGATGGATGGATGGACGGATGGACGGATGGATGGAACAATGGATAGATAGATGGAAACAACGGATGGATGTATGGATGGATGATGGATGGACTGCTAGGATGGATGAATGGATGAAGAATGATGGATGGATGGAACAACAGATAAAATGATGGATGGAACTATATGTAACGACGGATGGATGGAAGGATGGATGAACAAACAGATGGATGTGCGGAACAATGGATGGATGGATGGAAACGGATGGATGGATGGATGGATAGACGGATGGAAGGATGGACGGATGGAATGACAGATAGAATGATGGATGGAACGACGGATGAATGGATGGATGGAACAACAGATAGAACAATGGATTGAACGATGTATGGAATGCGGATGAATGGATGGATGGAACAATGGATAGATGGATGGAAACGGGATGAATGGATGAATGGATGGATGGATGGAACAACAGGTGGATGGAAGGAACAATGGATGGATGGAACGAGGATGGATGGAAGGATAGGACAGATGGATGGATGGAACAATGGATATGGATGGAAACGATAGATGGATGATGGATGGATGGATGGATGCAATGATGATGAAAGAATTGGTTGGAAGGATGGAACAACAGATGGATGGATGGACAGAACAATGGATAGATGGAAACGGATGGATGGATGGAACAAAGGATGGATGGAAGAATGGATGGGTGGATGAAACAACAGGTGGATGGAAGGAACAATGGATGGATGGAGCGACAGGATGGATGGAAGGATGGGTGGTGGATGGAACAATGGGATGGCACAGAACGACAAATAGACCAATGGATGGAAACGGATGGATGGGTGGATGGATGGAAGGAAGGAACAAAGGATGGATGGAACAACAGATGACAGATGGAACAACAGATGGATGGACGGGAAGATGGATGGAAACGGGATGAATGGACGGACAGTTGGATGGACGGAACAATGGATAGATGGAAACAACGGATGATGGATGGATGGATGGATGGAACGACAGATGAATGGATGGACCGTACAGGTTTGTTATAACTTGAGGGTGACTAAATCCTGACAGAATTTTTGTTTTGGGTGAACTGTCCCTTTAACTTAAATCACGATCTGCTCGCATTCTGAGAAGCAACGTCCCGAAAGCAGCTTGTTGTGACCGCATTCGGAAACACACCTTTTTCTGACTGCATAAAGAGTGCTGCTTGAAATCCTCTATACATTTTCACTGTAGCTTCTGGTAGCCATTGATTTAAAACACAAGCCACTCGCATTCTGAAAAGAGTCGTCCCGAAAGCAGCTTGTTGTGACCGCATTCGGAAGCACGTTTTTTTCTGACCGCATAAACAGTGATTTAATCGAATTGGCTCCTTGCTTAAGTTCAGCAGTTGTTAAGGCGTTAATTCGCCTTGTGTTGGATTATTCAGCGCAGGGCGTGTCAGCTGAACCACAACCTGCATGAGCTTCCTGTTGGTTGAACCCAAAGCAACGCTCTCTATCGTTACCAGCACTAATCATGAAAGTGAAAAACTACATCAAGAGCAGCGATAGCAAACCACACGACCACAGGAGCTCAGTGCCTGACCAATGAAAAACACAGCTTTGTTGAAAGCGCTTGCACCGGCGCGTGTCATGAGCCAATATCGCGTGCTCACACCTATACGTGCATCTTCAGATCTCCGTTAAATTGAGCAACTTTGTGGCCATCGTTACAGCCAAGCCCAAACGCCGTAATTAGTCAGTGGGGGTTACACCCTAAAACAGGTTCACAAATTTACTCATGACTGTTGAACTGTTTAACAGCTGACCTGACAAGAGCTTCCACCTCTGGTGTCTCGATGCTCAATGAATCTGAATGGATGATCAGCACTAATGCAGGCCTGTAGGTGTGAATAACACAAGAATCAATATGAGGTTCATTCGGCCTGACAACTCTGAGAACTCCCAGAGCTAGTGGATTTGACCAAAATATAGTTGCTCTCAGTTACGTCTTAAATATCAACTACATCTCAGATAATGGTTGTCATTCAGTAAGAGCATAAAGCTATAAATGATTTTATAATTATATTATTTGTATTATTAAAAAACATATTATTTTTTGTGTCATTAATATATCTTCGCTTTATTAGTATTTTGAATTTATTTATTTATTTATTTTCATTTTATTTTTAGCTCAGTTTTTAGTCATTTTATTGTGCTATTTTCATTTTTATTAGTTTTTTCATTTTCATTTAAATTTTTTTGTTAAGTTTAGTAATTTTATAGCTTTTGTCATTAGTAGTAGTAGTAGTAGTAGTAAAAAATATTGCATTATTCATTGAGAAATTACCTGGATTCTAAAGAAATAAGAGTGGCAGAGCAAATTATTACTTTACAATAAAACATTAAAATTAAATTTTAAATAAATGTAAAATCATTTACAACACTTTAGATTTCAAATAAATATGTTTAAAATATATTATTAAAAACGTAATATATTTTTAAAAATATTTAAAATTAATCATTTTAAAATAGAAATAAAAGTAAAAATAAATATATTTAAATGATTCATTTTTATTTATATATTAAAGTTAAAATAATTTAAAACACTTGGATTTAAAATAAATACATTTAAAAAATGTAAATATAAATATATTTTTATTTTAATTGTGTATATATATATAATTTTAGTGTCCTTAATATATATTAGTTTTATTAATATTTAGAATATTTTTTATTTTTACATTTTGTTTTCATTTTAATTTTAGTTAAAGTTTTAGTAATTTTATTGTGCTTTTTATTTTTACTAGTTTTTTTACATTTTCCATTTCAATTTTTTGCTAACATTTTAGCAATTTTGTCATTATTTATTTATCTATTTGTTTTTATTTTATTATTTTAGTTTTCTTTACATTGAATTTATCCATTGAGAAATTAACTCAGTTCTAAAAAAAAATTAAGAGTGGCAGAGCAAGTTATTAATGTACAATAAAACATTAAAATTAAATTTAAAATAACTGTAAAATAAGTTAAAACGCCTTGATCTAAAATAAATAAATTTAAAATAGTTTTAAATACATTTAAAATATTTTTTGAAATATTTAAAATAAAATAAAATTAAATTAATTAAAACTTTTTTATTGTTTGAAATAACATGTAACAATGAACTGCACCATTATAGAGAAGGAATGAGCATGAAGACAGTAAAAATGTTCAATGATGAAATCATGCTGAATTTAAGAACAGTCTTCATAATGAAAAAAAAGGGGATATATATTATTCAACATTGTCCAATCTGGAATCTGTAGTGAACTGATGTTAAAGTAACTCATGTTCACAAAATATTGTAAAGTGTTACCTGTAAAATTCAGACAATTGGATGAGAAATGTCTCTGACTTCTGATTACAGAATTTGGTCTCTTGAACAAATCTGAGCACAGTTTGAGATCTTGAACCAGCTTTAACCAGCTTAACCAGCAAGATCTATTCAGTCTGGGTTCTCTAATCAGCATGCATATTTCTGGTCATTTCCAGTTCGCTGCATCCTGCATAAAAAACGAAACATCCTTAAATGACACACTACAGTGCTGGAAGAGTCACATGGAACCGGTTGGAGCCGGTTTACCTCTAATCAGCATTTTGAACCAGATGCAACCTACTTTTCCAGTCGGTAGCTCTTGACCTGCGTGACCCTAATGACGGCATCCACCGCGTGCTCAGGAAACGGTCTGAAGCGTAAAAGGCCCCGAGAGGCTTTATGACGATTGATAGGTGTCAGAACACAGAGTGGCCCGATCCTGCTGTGCTTCCTCTGCAAACACAAAACACAAATGAGAAATGAGGCAGGTGTCACACCATTGGCCTTTGTGTTATGTAACCATCTCATGTGCTCAGGTAGGCCACAGCTACTAGTCTTGTCTCCTGTAAAACGATCGCTATGGACACTGTAGCTTACGGTTCGTACCTGCGGCTGGAAAATATTCCTGGGCCGTCGTGTGTTTGAATCACAGGAACAAATGATTATGTGTAATTTCCAGAAGAAACAGAAGAAGAGTCATGGCAGGTTGCTTAAGAGGATGATATAACGTGTGAGAGCTGCTGCAGTTCATACGAAGGTCAAAAGGTCATAAACTGCACTAGAAGATTTCCATACGAAACAAACCCAGTGTTATTTCATTACCATTTATATATATTACATTTTGTATTGATATTTTGATTTTCTTCCTTTTTTATTTGCATTTTTTGTTAAAATGTTAGTTATTTCGTTGGATTTGTCATCCATTTTTTTATACAGACCTTTCTGTGAATAGAACAAAGTAATATTAATAAGAAACATAATATGTTGCCAATAAATACGATAGTTTTAATTAATATTTAGATTTTTTTTTTAGATTTTTCATTTTCATTTGTTCATTTTGTATTTTTTATACAGACTTCAATGTGAACGGACGACTGCGATATTAAAACATTATTTTATTTTTAATTAATATTTTAAATTATTTTTTGTTTTATACTTTCCATTTTCTTTGTAATTTTAGTTTTAATTTTGAACAAAACACTATGATATTATGATAGTTTAAATTAATATTTTGAATTATTTTTATTTGTATATTTTCCTTTTCCATTTTGATTTTAATTTGTTACTTTTTTTCCGACTTTAATGTGAACAGAACACTGTGATATTAAAATATTATTTTATTTTTAATAAATATTTTGAATAATTTTTTTATATTTATATTTTCTATTTTTACACAGGCTTTAATGTGAACAGAACACTGTGATATTAATATATTATTTTATTTTTATAATAAAAAATATTATTATTATTATTTTAGTGTAATATATGATCGTTTTAGTTAATATTTTGAATTATTTTTATTTTAAAATTTTCTATTTTCATTTTTTAATACAGACTTTAATGTGAACTGAACACTGTCACATTAAATATTATTTTATTTTTTATTAATATTTCGAATTAATTTCTATTTTCCATTTTCATTTTAGTTCATTTTTAATTTTTTTTAGACAGACTGATGTGAACAGGACACAGTGATATTATTTTTATAATTTAAAATATTTGTATTATTTTAGTGTCTTTAAAATATATATATATTTTTTTTTACATATTGAATATTTATTTCAAAATTTTCTCTTTTTAGTTAAATTTTTAGCAATTTTATTGAGCCTTTTTTCCATTTTTATTAATTTTCGGTCTGCCTTTGCATATATATTTTATTTTATTTCAGAAAATGTTTATTTTATTTGAAATAATGATCATTTGTTTATAATGGTATTAGTTTCAGTTTTAGTTAACGATAATAACCCTGCATGGATAATATTCATAAACAATGAAATCAAATACAGTATTATTTATTTTTATAAATATATTACGTATTATGTTATGTTCTACCACTAACCGCCCTCCAGTAATACAATATATCAAATTCAAAGCTCAAACCGTAACTATAATCAATAGTACTGATGCATAAATTAAACACGTGATATTGAAATGAGATCCATATGTGCATGGGTGGGTTTAAGCACATACTTTGAGTATTTATACAGTCAGATTTCTCTTCCCCACTGGGGTTTATGTATGTAGATACTGATGGAGTGTATGGATGTAGATGTCTGTGCTGAAGGATGTAGTGAGAGTGTTTCAATGAAGAGACTGTACGGGTTTGTTCTGTTTAAGTGTGCCATGTTTACTCAGCTGCTAGAGTTTGCTGCTGGAATGTCCAAATGCACTTGCTTCTGTATCTTAGGTACCAGAGAGGAGAAACAGACACGCGCGTCTGCTCCATCAACGACTGCTGTCCAAATGACCGTCTGAAGCGTCATACGGTTGCAATTAAACAATAAGACTTGTCCAGTTTTCAATGCATGAACATGTTACTAATTTTTAAAGTCAACAAGAAAGTATTTTACTTACTTAATAGTGTAACATTTTAAAGAGAAACCAGATACTGAATGAAAAAAAAACGTTATTTCTTCATGATTAAAAAAAAAAAAAAAAACTATTTAAAATAAATATATGTAAAACACACACACACACACACATTTAAAAATAAATTCTTAAAAAATAAAACAAACAATAAATTGAAATTAAGCAATTAATAATATATATATATATACATATATCTAAAATAAATGTGAAAATACATTTAAAATTAATGATAAAATATAAAAAAAAATAAATGTAAAATAAATTATTGAAAAAGTAAATAAATAAATATAAAATAAATGTATAATAAATAAATACATTAAAAATAAATTTAAAATTAATTGAAAATAAATAAATTAAAAAGAGTGCCAGGGCAAGTTATTACTCTGTGACAAAAAATATAAAAATAAATTTAAAATAAAAAATTAAACAAAAATATTAGCTGAATAAATAAAACTTGCTCTGGCACTCATTGTAATTGATTTATTTTCAATTAATTTTCAATGTATTTTTTATTAATTTATTTATTATAAATGTATTTTATAATATATAATGACTAAATTCATAAAAAATAAATTTAAAATTAATTAAAAATAATAATAATTACAAAGAGTCTCAGAGCACGTTACTACTTCATGACAATATGACAAAAATGTAAAATAATTAAAAATTAGATAATAAATTTAAATTTAATTAAAAAATTACTAAATTAAAAAAGAGTGGCAGAGCATGTTATTACGTCACAATAAAACATAAAATATCAATTAAAAATAAATAAATACATACATTTAAAATAAATGTAAATGAATAAATAAAAAGTAATGAATTTTAAACAAATTAATAATAAATACATTTTAAATTAATTGAAAATAAATAAATTAAACAGTGGTGGAGCAATTTATTACTTCATGATAAAACACAAAAAAATGTAAAATTAATAAAAAAATGTAAAATAAATTTAAAATTAATTTAAAATTAATCATTTAAAAAGTAGTGGTAGAGCATGTTATTACTTTATGATAAAACATTTAAAAAATAAATTTTGAATAAATAAATAAATCTAAAATGAATTTAAAATTTAAAAAACTGAATAAATGAAAAAAGAGTGGTAATGCAAGTTACTACTTAAGCATAAATATTCATATCATAAATACATTTAAAATAAATAAATAAAAACCAAACCACTGTTTTCTTCTTTAGAATAATGTATAAATTGTACTAAATAAAAGCAACAACTTGCATTAAGAAAGTAAAAAGGCACAATAATATCATTAATCATTATCATTAGTTATTAGAATGCAAAGAAAAAAATATATTTAATATTCTGGTTTAGATCTGAAATCTGCATATTAGGTTTAAAAATCATAAAACATGGTTGAAAGCACTGAATCAGACACTGAGAGCATTATTAGCCCATATATTTAATAAAGAAACGCAAGAATTTAATTCTATGGCTGCAGATACAATGCTAGCCTGCGAGTCAGCTGTGATTTTAATGAAAGAAAGTCTGTTATACACTAAATTTTACATTTTATAGCCTTTCAACTGTGAACCATTAGCACTCACATAAAAAAAAAAAAAAATCACATCTGCCAGAAAGTATCAGCGAGCGCTGGAAAGGACAAAACAGAGTTAGAAGGACTGAAAACGATGTCTCTCTGTTTTACTGTTGACACAACCCACACTCACAACGCTCAATGTCACGCAACTACAGCGTTAGCTTCCGTTAATCACACAGAAAGCACCTTTCACGTCTCATTTTGACAATGAAAACACTTGAGGAGGCCGCGCTAGCGTGGTTTGGTGGTGCAGCCCCAACACAGGCGTGATTAGGTGCTAACAGCTAATAAATGAGAACCACACTCGCTGCTCCAGTCCCAATTAGATCCTTATGGGCTCGATACGGCGAGCCGAGGCCTTCAGCCAGCGCTCTGTCATAACACAGTTCACAATCACTCGTGAGGAGGTGTTAGTGCAATGTGAAGGTGTTTGTGCGCCATTGCTTTCATTTTAATAGAATGCAGAAACGAATAAACGTTTTGATACGCTGCAGGTGTTGATGCTTCTATGCATGCATTATTATTCTGTGCATATTTGAGGTCTTAAGCTTTCATTAGGCTTATTATCGTTGACTAAAACTAAAATTAAAACTATAAAAAAAATTACTTGAGATAAAATAAAAGAAAACTTGAACCTATTTTATTTCAGCTAGTTGTCATTTTGAAGTACTAAAATAAACTAAAAACTAAAATAAAAACTATATAGGACCTAAAAGAAACAACAAAAATTACAAACACACACAGTAAAATTATTAAAACTAACTAAAATGAAAATTAAAAGTCTAAAAATCAAATATTATCTATTGACAAACAACTCATAAAAAGGCCACAAATACACAACAAAATTATCAAAAAATAAACTAAAGTTTAAATGAAAACAATAAAATTAAAATATCTAAAATACTGGCAAAAACAAAAGCTAATAAAAGAGACAAAAAAACTAAAACGTTCATGAAAATTATAATGAAAACCAAAGACATAAATTAAAATGAACACTAATAATCTATAAATAAAAAATTATCTGAAATATTGACAAAAAAACAAAAACTCATCAAAATGACAAAAAACACAACAAAATTATTGAAAATTTAACTAAAGTTAAAATGAAAACAAAAAATTTTACAAGATGAAAATATTCAAAATATTGACAAAAACAAAAGCTAATAAAAATTAAAAGAAATACAGTCAAATTCTATAGAAAATGTAATAAAAAAGTATTGACAAAACAAAAGCTAATAAAAGGACATAAAACACAGCAAAAATAAAAAAATACTTAAAATGAAAAAAAAATGTTAAAAAACACAACAAAATTATTAAAAATTAACTAAAGTTAAAATGAAAACAAAAAAATTTTACAAGATAAAAATATTCAAAATATTGCCAAAAACAAAAGCTAATAAAAATTAAAATACAGCAAAATTCTAAAAAAAAATGTAATTAAAATGAAAAATAATAATAATAATAATAAAACTAACTAATAAAAATTACAAAAAAACAACAAAAGAACTAAGTTTAATTTAAAAAAACTATAATAACTAAAATGAAAACCAAAAAGTGACAAAAAACACACAACAAAATTAACTAAACAAACGTAACTAGTTAAAATGAAAACAAAAAAATCTAAAAAAAAAAAACTTAAAAATACTTAAAAAGCAAAGGCTAATCAAATAACATTTAACTGATGTTAAAATGAAAAAAAGAAATCCACAATATTGGCAAAAACGAAAGCTAATAAAAATGACAAAACAGCAAAATTGCAAAAAAAAAAAAAAATCTACAAATGAAAACAAAAAAATCCAAAATATTGAAAAAAAAAGTAATAAAATGATAAAAAAAAACACAACACAACAAAAAGTTTATTAAAATAAATAAAAGAAAAAATATAAATGATCCAAAATACTGACAAAAAACAAAAACTACTTAAAAAAAGACAAAAACACAACAAAAATAATAAAACTTTAAAATGAAATAAAAAATCTAAAAATACGAAAAAAAAATAAAACAACAACAACAACAAAACACAATAAAATTAAAAACGTCAATATTCAAATGAAAACAAAAAATCAAAATATCGACAGAAATTATTATCAATGTTGCTTCAATAACACTGGCTCTGATCAAAACCCTAATGAGCTGCCTTGCAGGTTACAGCCTACATAGGCAGCATCCCAACCTGTTCTTCAAGTGACTGATGTAAAACGCTTTAAATAGGCAGCAACTGTGTGTCATACAGTGATTTCAAATAAGTTCGGCATTTGCATGTTGCCAAGCTTTCAAACATAAAAACAAGCACAACATTCCAGCATTCCATTTCAGCAATTACTATTAATATTTTTGCAGCGGATTACAGGATTATGTTGTTCACGAAGAATTAACGCAAGACTACACAAAGACAACAAGAACCTACATTACGACTACGGCGTCTTAACATGCTACCTAGGTTGCTCTTCCTCATGTTTTGTGAGGAGACACGCGCTTCCTATAAACAAATGTTATGTAATTAGTAACACGTTATCAAGACAAGGTGGAATTATGTAATGTGATGCTATAAGAGTCTTATGTAACAATGAGAAAATCCAAATAGTCTGCGACGTACAGATAATGAGTCATCAGATACTATACGTTTCTGTTTGTGAAGGTTCGTCTTAAGATGTGGAGGTGAGCGGAGAGCGTAGCCGTTCTCAGGTGCGCGGATAAAGTGGAGAAAGGCGAGTTCTTGTTCCAGAACTTTCCACAAATATTTCAAGCGTACTGAAATTAGAGCTGGAGTTCATCCAGGCCTTTGAATTCCAGTCGAGGCTGTCGCACGTGCCAGACTGGCTCTGTTTTTAATTTTTCACCCTTCTTGTGTTTTCTTTACAGAGGCCGCGCTTCTCAATGCAATCATTCTTTGATTCCTTGCGAATCTGTCCGCGTGTGTGCAGGAAATGGGGCCAAAGCGGCTTCCTGAGCGGCTCAGGAGGAAACGCGGAAATAAGAAAGGGGTGTGCGTTTAAAAATAACTTGGGTATAAAAGGTCCAGGCAGGATCCCACTCACTCTCAGACTCGCGCTTACACACTCGCTGGCGGGATGTTTCTCCGGCCCTACGCGCTAGAAAGGATCCTGCTTTCGGCCATCAGGCACACAGCCCTGTGTAGAGTCACGCTACTACGAGGACTTTTGCATGAACGCCGCAGAGCGAACGGCAACACGTCACCGCAGCGTTATGTACAGTTAAATAACCACTTAAAAAAAAAAAAAACGCTTAAAAACTTTAAAAGCGTTATTAAAAATGTATTTTATTTTAGTTCGTTTTATTAGGATTAAAATATCCAAAACTAAATAAACAAACTAAAAAATAAATATGAATAAAAACTACATAGAAATAAAAAACAATTAAAATAAATTTTATATCGTATATTAATTTTGTCATCATTTATATGTAAATAATTTAGCTGAACTTCAAGTAGTAAACTAAATTCAATAAATAAAAATTAATTTAAAAAACTATATAGAATAATTTTTAAAAAATTATAATAAAAATTACAAAAATTTAAATGAAAACAGAAAATTGTTTAGTGTAACTTGAAGTACTAAACTAACTCTAACTAATAAATAAAAATTATTAAAAACTATATAGACATTTAATAAAAATTAGACATATTTTTTTAAATAATAAAAATTACAAAAACAACAAAATTATTACAACTTTAACTAAAATGAAAACAGAAAAATGTTTAGTTTAACTTGAAGTTCTAAACTATCTCTTACTTATAAATAAAAATTATTAAAAACTATATAGACATTTTTAAAAAATAAAAATTACAAAAATACAACAAAATTACAACTTTAAAAATGAAAACAGAAAATTGTTACATTTAACATGAAGTGCTAAACTAACTATATAGACTTTTTTTAAATAATAAAAATTACAAAAACCCAACAAAATTATTACAACTTTAACTAAAATGAAAATGAAAACAGAAAAATGTTTAGTTTAACTTGAAGTTCTAAACTATCTCTTACTTATAAATAAAAATTATTAAAAACTATATAGACATTTTTAAAAAATAAAAATTACAAAAATACAACAAAATTACAACTTTAAAAATGAAAACAGAAAATTGTTACATTTAACATGAAGTGCTAAACTAACTATATAGACTTTTTTTAAATAATAAAAATTACAAAAACCCAACAAAATTATTACAACTTTAACTAAAATGAAAATGAAAGCAGAAAAATGTTTAGTTTAACTTGAGGTACTAAACTCTTACTAATAAATAAAAATGATTAAAAACTATATACAAATTTTACTATATATAAAATTTTTAAAAACAAACTAATAAAAATTACAAAAACAACAAAACTACTAAAACTTTAAAACTAAAACATAAATATTAAATCTAAACCGTTTAATTTAACTTGAAGTACTAAAATAACTAAAACTAATAAATAAAATTAATAGAAAAAATATAGACATTTAAAAAAAAAACAATAAAAATGACAAAACACAACAAAATTACTAAAACTTTTAACTAAAACTAAAACCTAAAACTATATATATATATATATATATATATATATATATATATGTAACTAGATATATTTTAAAAATATAAAATTACTATAAATTTTGCTAAAACTATAGTAAAAACAAAATATTTTAAAATAAAATCTGATTCAAACAACAATATGACACTAAAATAACACTGCTCTATGCATATTTGAAGACTCTCACACAGCAAAAATGCATCAAAATATATGTAATATTTACACATACAATGACAGTGTTATAACCACTATGCTAAAAAAGCCCAAAACACAGTATAGGCATGGTTCTACCACGGTACATGCCCAAAAACAATGTGGTAATACCACGCAAGACAGCTTTCTAGATGTACCGGTCAATCTCAAAGGCCTAAAATGAAAAAAACAACAACAAAAAGGTAAAACTGAAGTGTCTGCATTCTGGCTAAGAGTGTCTACTGTTTAGACACATTGTTATAGGCTGTCAATCCTAATGACAAAACCAAGAATGTAAAATGGGTGTAATGCACAAACTTCACACACAAATCAAACGAAATGTGACTTGAGACTGACATGAGATTGACATGAGAATGATCCGTACTCTAAGCAACGATAAAAGAACACGCTGTTTGTAAAATTCCTGCGAGGGTGTTGTAATGTAATGTTTATGTCGCATGCACATTTAACGTGAACACAATGTTCATGACTGATCACAAATCCAGTGCTTTTTTTTTTGCATTTTCAGGACTGCAAAAACCATGTTTTGCAACTTTCACGTGTGTTACCCAATTGTTTCAATATTGTGCAAAAAAAGTCATTTTGAAAGATTAAGAAATAATTCTGAGAAATAACGGCTTGTTTTTAGAAGACGCCTGATTTGGCACAACTTTAAACCCAGCATTAAAATAACAATAATCTCCTCTTGTATGAATCATTTGGATAGAATGAGAAGATTTCCGTTTCAACTCTAATATAAGAAGAATGATGAATGGTGACTAACTCGTTGCTTCGAAATAAAAACACAATCACTATGTTAAATAAAAAAAAGGTCTCGTATTTAATTGTTTAAGAGCTCATAAGTCAAAGAAGCTTGTTTAAATAAACATACAGACATGCATTTACAAGCACGCTGGGATGGAAATAGAAATGCATACAACATGACGGCATGAACGCACTTGCATACTGACACATCATTAAGCAATGATGCATGTAATGCGGGCTGGGAGCGTGTTGGATCTCTGCCATGACAGTCTGAACACATGTCAAACTCCTGCGTGCACATGACGTCTGTAATTGCTTTCACTGAATGCAATGGAAAAAATTACCTGAATAAATATGTAACGTTCAGCTGCCTAAACACGGAGACTGTTACCACAAACATGCACCGTTATGTGTTGTGTACATTCAGGGGATGACTTAAGATGACATAAGAGAGCCAGCTCTGGCTTTTGAATCAACAAGGGCCGTTTAAATTGACAGAGCCCATTATAGGCCATTTGAGGTGACATTATGCAAATTGGCAACGATGACAAGTGATGCACGACAAGCAAACTGAGCGCAAATGCTTCTAGCCACGCAAGTGCAATTTTGTGTGTTGTTGTTCCGAAATACGTCAGCACGCAATTTATAACATGCCACTGTTGGTCACTTTTCGATTTCAGGCCAAAAACTGCAAAAATAATAATAATAATAATATTAATAAATAAATAAATAAATAATTAAATAAATAATAATAATATATAATACTATATATATATATATATATATATGTATGTATAAATAATGTGACATATTATTTTTTATATATTTAAGAATGTCATTTTTTCCTGTGATGCAAAGCTGAATTTTCAGTAGCAATTCAAATGTTTGTGGTAAGATAAAAAAAAAAATTAAATTAAATTAAATTAAATTAAACAATAATAATAATAATAATAATAATTATTATTATTATTATTATTATTATTTTATTCAGTAAGGATGCATTAAACTGATCAAAAGTGACAGTAAAGACATTTATAAAATGATTTCTATTTCAAATAAATGCTGTTCTATTGAACTTTATAGTCATCAAAGAAAATGTAAAAACAGTAATATTGTAAAATATTATTATAATTTAAACAAACTGTTCTCTATTTTAATATATTAAAAATGTAATGTATCCCTGTGACGCAAAGCTGAATTTTCAGTAGCAAGTTTGGGGTAAGATATATATTTTTAAAAAATTAAATTAAATTAAATTACATTTTAAAAAGTATAATAATAATAATAATAATAATACTTTTATTCAGCAGGGATGCATTAAACTGATCAAAAGTGACAGCAAAGACATTTAGAAAATTACAAAAGATTCTATTTCAAATAAATGCTACTCTTTTGAACTTTATGGTCATCAAAGAACATGTAAAAACTGTAATATGCGAAATACACAACTATTTTTAACACTGATAATATGAGAAATGTTTCTTGAACAGCAAATCAGCATATTAGAATGATTTCTGAAGGATCATGTGACGCTGAAGACTGGAGTAACGATGCTGAAAATTCAGCTTCGATCACAGAAATAAATTACATTTTACGATATATTCACATGGAAAGCAGCTATTTGAAATTGTAAAAATATTTCACAATTTTACCATTTTACTGTATTTTTAGCCAAATAGATACAGCCTTGATGAGCACAAGAGTCTTCTATCTCAAAAGCTTAAAAAAATCTTACTTATTCCAAACCTTTGGCTGTTCACGTATACTGAACACTGAAAATGGCTTAATTGCATCATAAAACATCTGATTTCACCATGGAGGACACAGTTCACACAAACTCATTCACAAATAAACTTCATGTGTCATGCAGTATGAATTCAGAATTGTGAGAAAGAGTCACCTGAACTCATGGGGGAGGAAGTGTTATCTGTCTATCCGATCAATCAAAGGACAAGCGCGCCGGACACACTTCCTGTAGAGCTCTGTAAAACTCGGACTGACAACACATTCCTTAGATGCATCAGTGCTCATCTGTGATATCACAATTCTGAAAGCAATGAAATCAGACTGAGACGTTTCTAGCATTTCAGAGGATCAGTCAGAAATCTCAATTAGATACTTTCATTGGAAACTAATAGCATACATATAGATCAGCATTTAAATGCAGTATTACTTAATCTTAATGAATAATGTTATTAGTATCAAACTAGAAGCACAAGAAACTCAAGTTTGAAGGAAACTCTAGTTTGCATAATCGATTACATGAAACCTATGAGCCATCTTTCACTTCCATTGAAGATTCATGACAAAATAAATGAGAAACATCCCAAACTCATTCTTACTCAACACAAAAAGCATGTAGAAACCGAGGGAAATATGCGTATATGAGTGCTTTATCAGACTCATGACCATTATGAGCTATAAAACACTTCTGATGAAACTCGGGTCAAGAGGTCAAAGCAATAGGAGTTTATATTTCACACAATTACACATCAGAAAGGTTTCATGTTTAAATAGTTACAAAAAGAACCATTTACTATGTAAATACCACGGTAATCTTTTAAGTGCAGGTATTAGAATGCCTTTGATATATATATGGTACTCAAATTAATGTATATAACACAAATACGGTGTTTATACCACCATACAGCGTTTTTACCATGGTAAAACTGTGCTTTTTTAATATATTTACCTCAGTAACACCATGTGTTTGGTACACGCAGCCTAAAATAATATCATAGTACGTTTTAAAACGTTTAAAAACTCAGAAACTGTAAAACCACGGTATTATACCAAAAAATGTTATGGTTGTAAACAAATACGATCTCGCACCATGTAAACACAATAGTACGTGATGTTTTGGTAAATATCAATGTACTATGGTACTGCAGCACACGGAAGCCAAAGTGCAAAGTTCATTAAGTAATTATGAACCAATTTCGTATTTTTCAAACGTAAAGTCCAGTTTTTCTTCTTCTGTCAGTTTCTTTAATGGCGGCTCTCATGTGCCGTAACGCTAAACAGTCTGACGCGTCGCGTCCTCAGGACATCATTAACGAAACTAATGGCTGTTAAAGCAAAGCCAATAATTCCCACCAACCATCAGCATTCCAGCCATTTAATCCCCCCTCCATTTACACCTGAATGAGGCGAAAAGTAAGGCGAACATCTGAGAGGAGAGAGTCAGCAGCTCAGGTGAGACTGGCGCCTGCTGTCCGCGTTTAGACAAACCCGCTGCGCGCTCACAATCATCATGATAAAGCGCGTTTGAGCGCGTACAATGCCTGAGCTTTCACATTAATCACGCTTTACATGCGTTCCTGAAACCACATGTCTCAATGAAACCCCGTACTACAGTAAACAAGGTAAAAACTTCAGTTCTCATGCTGCGTCAGTCACAATACCTGAGGAGAAAAACATGAGAAGAAAGATTTAAAATCAAGCGCGGTTTCATAAAAAAGGCGGGGAAACTTTTCTTGAGTGCACCTGAATTAATATTTATTTATTTATTAGTGCTGGGCGGCGATTATTCGAATCCAAAATAAAAGTTTTTGTGTACATAATATATGTGTGTGTACTGTGTATATTTATTATGTATATATAACTCCACACACGTGCATTTATATATTAAAGAAAAATATTGTTTAATATATTTATATATAATATAGATTATATGAATATAAATATATATGTAAATACATTTAAATATTTTCTATATATATATATATATAATAAATACACACAGTATGCACACATGTATTATATAAAGAATCACATTTATTTTGGATGTGATTAGTCGCTGCCCAGCACTTATTATTTATTTATTTATTTATTTTAGTGCTGGCCGACGATTAATCACATCCAAAATAAAAGTTTTTGTGTATATAATATATGTGTGTGTACTATGTATATTTATTGTGTATATATAAATACACACACATGCATATAGGCCTATGTATTTAAGACAAATAGTGTGTGTTGTCCTTATATATACATAATAAATACACACAGTATGCACTCATATATTATGTAAAAACTTTTATTTTGGATGCGATTAATCGCTGCCCAGCACTAATTTATATATTTATTTAACGTTTTCAATCCTTTCAATCACATTTTTAAGGGGAAAATATTTTTAAAAAAAAAGCCTTGCCATGTATTTTTCTTTCTCTCTCTCTCACACACACACACAAATGTGTTTTTTTTTACCTGAAAAAAATAGTGTATTTTCATAAACAGCTCAAAATACAATATATTTACAGACCCACAGTGATGTGTTTTATGCTTTTCTTGTCACGTGACAACACAATAATTGTTTGCATGTTTTATTCAGGCACTGACAGATGTTTTCGAAGTATTAATCTGTTGATAGCTACACCACCTTTGGCTTTAAAGCCAAACAAACATTATCTGAGGTCAACCCGAACTAATCTTTGCTGAGTGTGTTTGAATCAGCGGGTGTTTTGGTGGTTTGTAGTAGCTTTACGTCAAGCACAGGTGGAGAGAATAACCACAAAAAAAAACAACACCAACTGTCTTCGTTTTGGTTTTATCATTTCAAACCAAACCAAACTTATTTTCATCATACGGCTTGCTTTCTGAACAGTAAATGCCTCTTGTGTAATCTCGTGCACCTAGTGTTTACCTTTTATAGTACCCACCTAAGTCTATGTATATATAATGACAGGGCCAACTAGTTGACTTTTGGATCACCTACTAATCTATTGTAGCGAAAATTGCCAGATCAGCATGCGAAAACAACTTTATTTGACTTCTCTAAATGTAACCTCATTGTGCAGTCACTCGCTTTCATTGGAAAGCGCGTATATTTGGAGTCTAAATTACGCATGGGTGAATGTAGGCTGTTTGCAGACTGGAATTACACTTGGATCAATTCGAGCTTTTGTTGAAACGCCTTGGTAACAGTTTTGTGTGTGTACGGCGCAGATGATGGTAGTGACCGCCTCCTTTCGGCCGCGCCTCTGCCAGGGGAGGGGAGCGCGCGTCATCGTGCGCTTAAATGCGCCGGAGCGCGCTGTCCGGCACTGAGAGAGACTGTGGACCTGTGGAGAAAGCGCACCGTGCCTTATATACCCACTATATTTGGGAACCCTCAACGCGGTTTCCTCCGCTCACACAATTGGTCCAGGAGAAGTATTTATTAGGTAGGAGGCGCTCCTGCCAGGCACACTTTGTTCATGACTCTGGAAGTTCACTCGAGGGAAAAGCGCAGCGAAGTCTGACATCTGTTCGGGAGCAAGTGCAACGATACTGAAGAAAATTACAGCGAGTTACGTATCTTGGAAATGGCTTTACCTTGCCTTTTGCCTTCGATTTCAACGTTTGCAAACCAGAAGGAGAAACTTTGGGAGGATGTAAGTGTTTAACACTTTTTTTTACGCTTGCAAACTAGGGTGAATTGAGGGGAGTTTGGGTAATGCGGGACACCTAACCTCAAAAGTGGTTAGAACACTACGAAAAAACATCTTGTGACCGCATATAATTGCTTTCCACTTGTCTACACTAGATGAAATGTTCAAAATACGCATCGGAAAACATGCGTAAACATCATAAATTTTGTTTCTTGATTTTAGCTTGCGTTATATATATAGCATGGACATTCTAAAACAATTTCAGTTGACATATATTTGCATAGCTGTCTTAAAAAAGTGACAAAAAGGTTTTTTCTTCTGATTTAAAGTCTTGTTGGTCTTTAGTGTTGAGGTGACAATCACAGTAAACGATACGTGTAAAAACGTCATGCAGTGCTTTCAATATGAGTCATGCCAAAGCGTTTTAATTCTAAGCGTCTTTGATTCTCTTGCAGAGGTGGAAAACCGAGGAGGACAAACCACTGAGCAGCAGCTGCCATCTGCTCAACGTGGCACAGAACATGGACACTTGTCGTGGCCGCAAGGATGACGAGGATCTGAGCAATTATTTGGACCTGGAGTTTATCCTGGCCAACACAACGGGACCTCTAGAGGCGGGAGCCGAGTACGTCTCGCACGCGGAGCCCTGTGGCATGTACTCGACGGGAGCGTACGTGCCTCCGGAGCAATGCGCCGCACCTCCTCCGCCGTACTCCAACAGCCTCATGGCTGAGCTTCTGAGATCCGACGTGGACGGCGCCTACGACAACACCATTCAGGGAAGATTCGTCGTCAACTCGTTCCCCAGACAGGACTTTGTTGATATCAAAGTCGAGCCTCCGATGGACGGTTACGGGCCCGTGATGGGCATGGTGCCTCAGAGCTGCCAAAAAATCAAACAAGAGGGGAACGTTTCGTGCATGATGTCTTTCGAGCAGCCTAGACTCGCCGTTTCTCCTCAGGCGACCGGGAATATGACGCCTCCGTTGAGTCCGGATGACTCCCATCTGCGCCAGACCGCATTTCCGCAGGCTTTCCATCACTCGCCTCCGGCTTATGCGCAAATGCAGATCCCGTACACGGCTCCCCACCAGTTTGGCATGTTCGAGGACGCCATGGGCATGCAACCCAACATGCAAAGGGCTCTTCTGACTCCTCCGTCCTCCCCCCTGGATCTAATGGAGTCCAAACCCAAGCGAGGACGACGCACCTGGCCGAGGAAGCGCACGGCGACGCACACCTGCACCTTCGCCGGCTGCGGGAAGACTTACACCAAGAGCTCGCATTTGAAGGCGCACCACAGAACCCACACTGGTAAGGGCGTGCGTTTGATTTGCTTTTAACTCGCATTTGTGTTTTTAAACCAGATGAACTAATCTGAGCGTTCTGCATCCTTAGGTGAGAAACCGTACCACTGCAACTGGGAGGGATGCGGATGGAAGTTCGCCCGTTCCGACGAGCTGACGCGTCATTTCCGCAAGCACACCGGCCACAGGCCGTTCCAGTGTCACCTGTGCGAACGCGCCTTCTCCCGCTCCGACCACCTGGCGCTGCATATGAAGAGACACCTGTGAGGACTGGATCCACAACCACATACCTGCCTTATTTAATGACTTAAAGCATATTGTTGATAAAGAAATATATCATCATGCGTTCTTAAAGAAGGGTTCTGTTGATGCCACAAAAGAACCTTTGTTTTGAAGAGTGTGTAACTTTTGTAACAAGTAGCTGGTACTACATAGATTGAGCTCTTTTTAAAGCCTTTTTTGGGTAATATGCATCCTGAAGGGCTGGTCCTACAAATCCTACAAAAGTGTGTGTTTAACTGTGCCTTTTCCGAAGCCACGAAGAGTGTAAAGCCTGACGACTAGCAAACCTCCAGTTTTCTGATGTAACGTGTAAACTGCACGCCGACAATGTTTTGCTCTTGAAACTGCCTTGCTACTATGCAACGAAACAGAGCTGTGTGTTCAAATGTGTTTGCCTTTCTTTTCAAACGTGTTGTGTCTCGATGCACATCGAGTGGTCACAGTGCCTCGTCGCACCGAATGCACTAGGGCTTGAGGTCCTGGGTTTTTATAAGATTGTGTACATACATTTTATATTGTAAGTACTGTATTTATTGTAAATATTAAACTAAATTTGAATATATATATATATATCCATTCTCTGTGGTCATTGCCTGTCAAGTCTCTTATTACGAGCTCCTTTGAAGCGAAGTCCCCAGAAAGCGGAGAGCGAGGGACGTCGCACGAGTGCTATTCTTGAACCCCCACTCAAGCTCGTGGAGTCGGGTATTATAGTTTAGACCAAGATGCTTTCCAGCTGCGTCAGGTTGAGGCCAGCAGCCTGTGGCTTCTGCCTATAAATACAAACACTACATTTACATAATTACAGAGAGAGAATTTAGATCCGTCTGGACGGAGGGGCGCTCGGCTCTCGGCTGAAGATCCCAGACTCCAGAGACGAAGAAAAGACACGGACATCAAAGAGACTCCAGGGGCGCTTTGATGTCCAACGTGGAAGATAAAATACTGAATCTGCATATTTTATAAAAATATTTGCTTAGCATTAGCGTTTTGCACTGGCGTGGAAAGACTAGAAAAACATTTTGAAAATTTTTTAAAAATAAATAAATAAATAAAAATATAAATACATGGAATTATCAAATATATACTGTAAATCAAAGTGTGTAAATACAGCATCCAGCTCTGTGCTGTACCTGTTTATATATATATATATATATATATATATATATGAAAAAATAAATGCAAATGCTATATAACATTTAAAAATATTTTTAGTTTTTAAAATTTCAATTATAAACAAAAATGTCAATTATATATAAAATATATTAAAATATATAAAAGTAAAATAAATTCTTGTTGATTGTAAAAAGTGTGAAAAAGCATCTAAATTAATATATATATATATGTGTGTCTAAATAAAGCATCAATCTCTGTGCTTTTGTTTTCCAAGAGTTGAGCTTGTTCTGCATTTGTGAATAATGTGTGAAAAAAGCACTAGAGTTCCCTTTTATGCAAATTTAGGACAAAAAGAAGAAATGTGATCCTGACTATTATTAGCAACTCAGTCAAGTAAAGCAGAAATCTCATTTCACTTTTGTGTGCTGATGATAGTAACTTTTACTACTAATCTGACATGAACAGAAAAAATGGCTTCTCTTTTTCTCTTTCAAAGCAAAGCGAATATAAAGGGCTGTGTTTGCCATGATTACTGCAATTCAACAGGATTCAAAGCATAAATAAAGATCCCTGTCTATACAAGGACCAGGCTATTAAAGATGAGAAATACTGCCAACTATCTTTAAAATATGCAATGACACATTTTAAACACAACACTGAATTGAATTGAGAGAGTGGCATCTAGTTATTATGCAAATAAATAAATGATTTTGAATTTTAAATTATTCTGTGTATAAATATCTGTATTTTTCATAGTCTGATCAAAGTATGTAAGCCTTTTATCTACCAAGGGATTAAAAAAAAAAAAATAGAATAGAATAGAATAGGTAACTAAGGTATCTTAGGATTTCAAATCAGAATTGCAAGACACAAAACAGGTCAGAATTGCAAAAAATAAACTTAGATATACTTGAAATATAAAATCACAATTTCAAGAAAAAAGTAAAAATTGTAATATATAAATAGAATACTGAGATATTAAATCATAATTGTGAAAAAAATGCTAATATTACGTGATATAAAATTGTCAGGGAAAAAAAAAAAAAATCAAAATTGTCATATAAACCCAGAACTGCAAAATATAAAATCATAATTGTGAGAAAAATGTCAATTTTAATGTCAAAATATTGTTAAGAAAAAAGACAAAATTGTGAGATATAAACTCAGAATTGTGAGAAACAAACTTAGAATTGATGGAAAAAAATCAAAATTGTGAGAAAAACTCATAATCGTGACCAAACAAAAAAGTCAGAATTGTAAGAAATAAGTCAAAATTGCGAGATATAAAATCAGAATCGCAAGAAAAAGTTAGAAATAGTGAGATAGAAACTCAGAACTGGTGGAAAAAAAAGTCAAAATTGCAAAATATTAACTCAGAATGGCAAGTTATTAAATCAAAATTGTGAGAAAAAAGCCTAAAATTGCAAGATTAAAACTCAGAATTGAGAAAAAAGTTAAAATTGTGAGATATAAACTCATAATTGTGAGAAATAAAATCATCATTGAGAGGAAAACAGTCAGAATTGTGAGAAATAAACTCATAAACTCACAATCATAATTGTGAGAAAAATGTCAAATGTCAAAATATCAATATTGTTAATTAAAAAGTCAAAATTGTGAGGTATAAACTTAGAATTGAGGAAAAAAAATTGTGAGAAAAACTCATAATTGTGACAAAAAAAGTCAGAATTGTAAAAAATAAGTCAAAATTGTGAATATAAAATCATAATTAAGAAAAATGTCAGAATTGTGAGATTATAAACTCAGAATTGTGAGATATAAAATCATAATTGCAAGAAAACAAGTTAAGAATTGTGAGAAAAAAAAAAAAAAATTGGAAGAATGAGAAATATAAACTCAGAAAGTTATTAAATCAAAATTGCAAAATCCTAAAATTGCAAGATTAAAACTCAGAATTGAGAAAAAAAGTTAAAACTGTGAGATATAAACTTAGAATTGCAAAATATTAAATCATCATTGAGAAAAAAAAAAGTCAGAATTGTGAGAAATAAACTCAGAATTGCGAGATATTAAATCACAACTGTAAGGGGAAAAAAAGACAGAATTGCAAAAAAGCAGTTTCAAAATAGTCAAAATTGTGAGATATAAACTCAGAATTTAGGAAAAAATCCAAATTGCAAGATATAAACTCGTAACTGTAAGAAAAAATCAGAATTGCGAGAAAAAGAGTTTTAAAAATTGTAAGAAAAACTCATAATTGTGAGAAAAAAAAGTCAGAATTGTAAGAGAAAAGTTAAAATTGTCAAAATTGTGAGACATAAACTCAAAATTGAGGAAAAAGGTCAAAACTGTGAGATATAAACTCAGAATTGCAAGATATAAAATCATAATTGTGAGAAAATAGCCAAAATTGCAAGTCAGAATTGCGAGAAAAGTTATGAATTGTGAGAAATAAACTCGTAATTGAGGAAAAATGTAAAAACTGAGATATAAACTAAAAACTCAAAAGCTAAATATAAACTCAGAATTTAGGAAAAAAATCCAAATTACAAGATATACATTTATAATTGTAAGAATAAAGTCAGAATTGCAAGGAAAAGAGTTATAAAAAATTGTGAGGAAAAAAAGTCAGAATTGCAAAAAAGTTTCAGAACTTTCAAAATTGTGAGAAAAAAGTCAGTCTTTTGAGATGTAAACTTGCAATTGTGCAAAGAAAAGGCAGAACTGTGGGATAAAAGTCACAATTACTGTTTTTATTTTTTATTCCATGGCGGAAACAGGCTTTCAAATGAAAGAGATATAAAAACGCAAATGAAAGGTCAAGTCCAGCGCATTGCTTTATTGAAGCACACTACGCACAGCGTTCATACTCCAAAGCGCTCTAGGAGTAGTATGGTAATATATTGTGCTGTTCTGAACACATCCACGCTGGTCAGTAATCCCTGATCCCACCATTTAAGCACTCAGCACTAAAACCACAACTAAATCCAAAGACTAGACAAGAATGTCTGGCAAGGCCCGTAAACGAAGCGCACGTGTGGACGGTTAAGTAGGTGAGCGATCAAGTGCGAAGAAAAACACAAATGAGGAAAGAGCCGGAGCCTTATGTTTCTGTCACCTGAGCCCGTCTCATTTGTCCATCTTAAAATCAGCTCTTTCAGCGGCCTTCAGTAAATACAAACTCGCACAGGAATTTCCTGTTATTCCAAATGGGGGTAATTAACATACCGAAGCTAAAATTCATGCAGCTGTTAAATTATTTTCACACTTAGATCTCAATCTTTCCAAGGACTCCATTTCAGTCCGGCTCGAGCTCGGGCTCCATTCTTTAAGCTTGTGTTACGCGACGGATCCAGGAAAAACAGCAATTTGCTCAAGCCGTTCACAGAGCATTTGCAAAAGACAAACGTCTGATAGACGAGGCTAGAGTCGCTCATTGATGCCGAACGTCACGACGTACAGGACGCTCGTCCATCATTAGAGCCGCAAAGCAGGACGAGCGCAACTCAGACTGGACTTTGCATGAATAGAAATGGTCAAGCTCAGTTTACAGATGGCACTAACATGAACAGGAGTAGACATGAAGTGTCGCAGGTGCACACGAATCTGATCTGAATGCAACTCAAACCGCCTGATTGTTTCAGACACCGGTGCAACTGATGGCAGAAAAGCACATTTTGAATGCCACAGCTTCTTAATTTCATATTCGTCTCTCAATTAAAAGTTGCATGAATGCAGTCCAGATCATGTAGATTTTTGCAACGCCAAGGTCATGGGTTCAGTTTCCAGTAAATGCATGAACTGATAAACTGTAAATCTTGAATGCAATAGGTTGCTTTAGACAAAACCGTCTGAAGTGCTATCTAATATATCTAAACATATCTAAAATGTTAAATAAAAATAAATATATTATTTTATTAATAATAATATACAGTAATTATGAATATATTAATAATATATAAATTAATATTTTTTTTTAAATATGTATACATAAATATAGTTCATTTAATAAAAAAATACATACACACTTAATTTGTTAATTTTTATATTTTTTATTTTTATACATATATAATTTTTTATACAATATATTAATATTATATTTTATTAATTAAAAAATATACACATTTGATTTCTTTTGCGTATAAATATTTATACATACTATTTTATTATTTATATAAATTATATATATATAATTTTAATATATTTAAATATTTTTAAAATATAATTTAATTAGAAAATATATTGCTATTTTAATAATATTTATAGTTATACCTATATTATTTTATTATTTAGATAAATTATATATATAAATATACAGTAATCAGCATTTGAAGTGGATCAAAAAAGTTAATCAAAGTCATCCTAAGACGATTATAATTTTAATAATATATATAAATTTATATATAATTTTAATAATATATTTAAATATATTTAAAATATATATGTGTGTATATTTAGCTATATTTATATTTAGCTTTAGCAATTTTTAGATTTTTTATATTTATACATATATTATTTATGTTTTATATATGTATATATATAATAAAACATTATCAAACATTGTTATTATTAAAATAAATGTATTATATATAATTAGTTATATATAGTTACTTAGTTATTTATTTATTTTATTTTTAATATTTATACATATTTTTATATAATATAATATATAATATAATACATTCAGTTCATTAATTATAATTATGTATATATATATATATATATATATATATAAAATTATATATAAGAATATAATTTCCATAATATATTTAAAATATTATTTAATTAATTAAAAAAATATATATACACACTTTCTTTTGCTTTCACGGTGAAATGGCTTTGAATGTGTTTAAAAAAAAAAACAATTTCTAGTGAATTCAGATAAATACATTTGACATTTATTAAAACATTGAAAAGCAGCACTCTGTAAAATTATTTTTAACCCTTTTCCACAGAAGAACCAAAACACACAAACACGTTAAAGGTCAGTAGAATCTTCAAAATGATAAAAAGAGAAAATCAAACCCCAGAATTCACTTCTTTACCATATAAACAACCCATAACCTGCTGATTTTAGTGTTAAGTATCACATGTACAATAAATATATATGAATACATAATAAGAAAGAGCTCCATACACAGTATAAGGCTTCACTTCAAGGCAAAATATACTTGAAGAAAAGGCTAGAAAAGGGTTAAAACCAGATGAAAGTGGGCAGAGCTCCTTCAGTTTGAGTGATCTGCTGTCATCTAGAGGATCTGAGCAAGATTTTAAAGGGTTAAACAAAAAATGCAGTTCAGATGCATTATTACATCACCTCTCACTCTCAAACAGTGCAAAAACTACATAAAAACAGGTTCCTTCAAAACTAAAGAATATGCTTCATTTGATCTTCATGCATCTAATAAAATGTGCATATTATTTAACAGTATAAGAAAATTAAATTCAGGAGGATTTGTTCTTCGCTGTGAGGAATGCATTGATTATGCAGGTTTATATGTAAATACAGATGCATTTAGTAATTCTTTCAAAATTAAACCAAAGATACCGTTTCTCTAATGGACAGTGTTGATCATAGTCAAACTAACGTCCTAAAGACACAGATATGAAGCACTTTGGGTTGAATCTGCTTTGCAGAACCAACAATTGCAGATAGAGGTTGCATCAATAAATGACTTAAGACTTACAAGATCTCCGGCCGGTCCTACAGTATTTTGGAAAAGCTGTATATGATATTCATAAAGCAGAATTCCGCGGTTGAGCGTTTTGTGCAGTTCATGAGCAAATGTGTTGAGTGAATATGTAACTTTGACCTTTGGTTTTGTTGCATTTCATTGGTTCAGCGATGGCTACGGCAAACCTGAGAGATCTTCAGGAAGAGCGTGTGACTGGGGCAAAAGCTTCATTGCGTCTCTGAAGGATCGAATCCAAAAACGCTGCAGCTTCACGTTCGGGGCATTTCAGCTCGACTGAGAGCCAGAGCCAGTTCCAGGTCTTGTTGTTCCTGTAGGCGGAGCCTCCGGATTCGCTCCGCCTCCTCTCTCTGACTCTCACGCTTGGCCCACTCCAGCTGCTGCGTCTCACTTCCGAACTGAACCGGAAAACAACGTCATTACACCAGCTACAACTACATCACACACACACACATACAGCAGAAAGCATCAGGGCTGGCCGATATATATATATATATTTTGAAAAAATACATACTGACATTTTTCAACCTTGATGATCTTAATATTTATGCATTTGCTCTGAAATGGTTAAAAAGTCTGTTTTTTAAAAACAAACATTAATTTGTAGATTTCACATTTTTAATATAAGTAGTAAAATATATATACATATAAAAGCCTAGGTAAAATGATCAAGACATGTTTTCACAGGGCTGCATGATTTGTGGGGGGAAAAAAATGCACTTTTTTCTTGATAAAAATGTAAAAGATTAAAAGATTTAAAAAATTATTATTCCCCCCGCCCCAGGTTTGCTATGCTTGTTTTTAAGGCTACAAAATATCGTCAAACGTTTGTGATTATACATAAAAATGTCTATATAATATATTGATATGTATTACTAATGTCAACAATAACAACTATTATTATTAATATTATTATTATTATTATTATTTATTAGAGGAAACTCATTATTACTAAATAAAAATATAAAAATGAAAAAAAATAAAATAAAATAAAATAAAATAATCACTAAATTACTGAAAAAAATGCTATTCTAATATTTCACTGCAAAATAAAAATAATATTTATATTAATAATTATAACAACAACAACAATAATAACAATAATAATAATTATTATTATTATCATTACTACTATTATTATTATTTATTAGAGGACATTTATTATTACTAAATAAAAATATAACTATTACTAAAAAATATAGAAAAAATAATATAAAAAGATAAAATTACTGAAAAATATCTGAAATATTGATATTCTAATATTTTAATGCAAAATAAAAAAAATATTTATATTAATCATAATAATTAACAACAACAACAATATTTGAGAAAATTTATTACTAAATAAAAATATAAAATTTACAAAAAATATAGAAAAATAATAAAATAAAATAAAAGTCTGCACACTAAAAATTTTATATATATATATATATATATATATATTAACTATAATAATTATAACAACATTATTATTAATGCTATTATTATTCTTCTTATTATTATTATATAAGAGGACATTTCTTATTACTAAATAAAAATATCAAAACTAACACTGCCCGATAAATAAATATAAAAAAAATATATATAATAATACTTATTATTATTGGTAATACTTGTATATTATTATTATTATTATATTAGAGGAAATGTATTATTACTAAAAATATATAAACAAATATAAAATTACTAAGAAATTATGAAATATTACTACTGTAATATTTTACTACAAAAATAAAAATGAATATTTAATAAAAATGTATATAATAAATCAAATAAAACTACATCATTACATTACATAAAAAATAAGAATTTAATTAATTATTAAAATTACTAAAAATATATATATATATATCCAAAATTATATACAATAAATGATTATTATTCTAAGTATTCTAAATTAATATTCTAATTTTTCATTGCAAAATAAAAACATTATATTTAACAAAAATTATATAATAATTAACAAATAACAAAAAAAACATTACAACCGTCTTAATTTCTTCATTTTCAAATTGTTAAACAATCAAACTTTTATTCAAACGGCAGCTTCTTTTGTTGAAATGTGCATGATTTTGATTTTATTTCAGTGAATCCTGCAGCCCTACTTAACAGCCAATTAAAAAGTGCATTAAAACCACCACAATATTCATAACGTTGCTTCATTTTTACACCATCAGTAAAATCATCATGAATAAAGAGTGACTATTCAATATATCGCCCAGCCCTCATATCAAATCACATAACAGTGTGAATTAAAAACCACTCATTTAACATGAGCACAAGTGATCTGTGCAAAATGATATAACATATCTGACACGATTTTCAGTTTTTTTATGAATTGGTCCAAAACAGACTGAGGATCACCTACATCATCTGTTGTGCAACCAGTGATTCAAAGCCAAAAAAAATCAACCAAAATTGTGAAGCCTTTGGTTTCCATCAAATGTAAGTCACCAGTGACCAAACACAAATGAATTATTATGAAACTAACCCGCTTTATGTGACCAATTACAAAAATAAGACGTATTTGATCACTTAAATCATACTTAAGCTCTGAAAGTGCTTGCATTAGACAGCAGAATAGCATTTATTATACATAAACGATGCAAATACACACTTTAAATAATTATAAAATACATTTACGGTTGAAAACCAATTTTCTGAAACTTAGAAAAACGTGCTATTTTACATTAAAATCAATGCATCTAATGCAGCTGCATTCAGACACTTAAGTGCAATTTTAGTCTCCAAATGCTTCACACAATCTCCAATGCTTCAGTGCCCTATGTGAACTATATCTTAGCTCTTTTCTCACTGTGGTTGGTCGGCTGGTTTTACATTTGCTGCTGCTTCAATATATGGTCTGATTTCTCAGGGTGATTTGTGATGGGATTTGTGTGCACGCAGGGTGGAGTAGGTGTTTAATGGTTGACACAAACACATGCAGCAGCACAGATGTGGTCGGCAGACCCGCGTTTCACCTTACCTTGGTGTGTTCGGTGCCTGGGAGAAAGACAAATTACAGCACAGGGCTGAAGACACAAGGAGAGCGGCATACACCACACAAAGCCACATGCAAACATGCAAAATGCATCTGCGCAAAACACCGTGCAACACAGGGTGCATTCAGATCAGCCGTGCCACTTTTGACCCAGCTGACCTGGATTTGACCTGACGCTTAACTATTAAAGTTCAATTCTACTTAACTGTTTACTCCTGATATGATCTGATAAGGTTGTGCAAAACAGTTTACAGCTGCATTGATACTTGCACAATTAATACAATTCCGCATTTTCTCTAGCAAACACACTTAACTCCTGAAAAGTGATTTAACGTATTGATTCAAAAAGCATATGATTATAAATGTCAAAAATTATACATTTGCAAAAACAGAGTAAAGCAACTGTGACACTGTGGTGAAACCAGTTGCCACTCTGTGTCAAAAAACAGGAAGTGCCTTGGGTAGAAGCTTCTCACTTTTCTAGACCAAAGTGTCATTTTGAGGTCATATTGTCATGATGAGTTTTTAAGGTCACTTTAGTGTGCTTCAGGAATATGAAACACCATTCCAAATGATCCTAAAGTATTATTCTCACCTGGAGATTCATGGTTATTCAAGCTTTTGGTGTCAGACGTGATAAAGTTGTTTTCAAACGCATTATGAAATCATGGAGTGAGTCAAAGAAAATAATACAGCACAGGAAAAGATGGTGGTGAAGCTGTTGCAGAAACCACTGAAAAGCTAAAATTGTATTTTTCAATAGTTAAAAAAAACATCTTGACATTCTTAAAACAAAACATGTAAAAAAGAAGAAAATATATCTAGAATTAAATGTATTTTGTGTCTTATAAGTAAATTGTTTTGTCTTATTCAAAGCTTAAATGTGACCCTGGAACACAAAACCAGTTATAAATAACTTTATTAATATGCATTGCTAAGAACTTCATTTGAACAACCTTAAAGGTGATTTTCTCAATATTTAGATTTTTTTGCACCCTCAGATTCCAGATTTTCAAATAGCTGTATTTCAGCCAAATATCGTCCTATTTTAACAAACCATACATCAACGGAAAGCTTATTTATTTATTTATTTAATTTCTCTAGAATTAATTGTATTTTCTGCCTTATTAGCAAATTGTTTTGACTTACATAAAGCTTAAATGTGACCCTGGACTACAAAACTAGTCATAAGTAGCACGGGTATATTTGCAGCAATAGTCAAAAATACATTGGATGGGTCAGAATTATCGATTTTTCTTTTATGCCAGAAATTATTAGGATATTAAGATCATGTTCCATCAAGATATTTTGTAAATTTCCTACCATAAATATATCAAAACGTAATTTTAGATTAGTAATATGCATTGCTAAGAACTTCATTTGAACAACTTTAAAGGTGATTTTCTCAATATTTTGATTTTTTTGCACCCTCAGATTTCAGATTTTTTAAATAGTTGTATTTTAGCCAAATATTGTTCTATATTAAATCATACATGAATGGAAAGCTTTTTTATTCAGCTTTCAGATGATGTATAAATCTTTAACAATTATATAATAATTAACAAATAAAGTTACAACATTAAATTAAAAGAAAAAAAAATATTACAACTGTCTTAATTTCGACCATCAATCTTTTATTTTTATGGAAAACCACAGCTTCTCTTTACTAGATAAATTATTATTATTATTATTATTATTATTATTATTATTATTGTTGTATATTAGAGCAAATGTTTTATTACTAAATACAACTATAAAAAGTACTATAGAATATATAAAAAATATATATAAAATTACAAAAATAAAATAATAATTTGTTATTATTATATTCTAAATTAATATTGTAATATTTCACTGCAAAATAATTTTGTAAAAAACTTTTTTACTTTTTTTTAAATATTTAACAAAAATGATATAATAATTAACAAATAACAAAAAACATTACAAATGTTTTAATTTCTCAATATTTTGATTTTTTTTGCACCCACAGGTTCCAGATTTTCCAGTAGTTGTATTTTAGCCAAATACTGTTGTATATCAAATCATACATCAATTTATGCAGCTTTCAGATTGTTTAAATCTTTAAAAATTATATAATAATTAACAAATAAAGTTAAAACATTACATTAAATTAAAAGAAAAAAAAAACACTAAAAAAAAAAATTAATATTTGACAGATGATATAATAATTAAATTATTATTATTGTTTTTATATATTAGAGAAAATGTTTTATTACTAAATAAAAATATAAAAATTACTATAACATATATTAAAAAAATTATATAAAATTACAAAAATGAAATAATTTGTTATTCTTATATTCTAAATTAATATTGTAATATTTCACTGCAAAATAAATTTGTAAAATGTTTTTTTTTCCTTTTTTTTTTTTAAATATTTAACAAAAATGATATAATAATTAACAAATAACAAAAAATATTACAAATGTTTTAATTTCTCAGTATTTTGATTTTTTTTCACCCACAGGTTCCAGATTTTCCAGTAGTTGTATTTTAGCCAAATACTGTCGTATATCAAATCATACATCAATTTATGCAGCTTTCATATTATGTATAAATCTTTAAAAATTATATAATAATTAACAAATAAAGTTAAAAACATTAAATTAAAAGAAAAAAAAAAAGAAAAAAAACATTTTTAATATTTGACAAAAATGATATAATAATTAAATTACTATTATTGTTTTTATATATTAGAGAAAATGTTTTATTACTAAATAAAAATATAAAAATTACTATAACATATATTAAAAAAAATTATATAAAATTACAAAAATGAAATAATTTGTTATTCTAATATTCTAAATTAATATTCCAATATTTCACTGCAAAATAAATTTGTGATATATATGTTAAAATAAACATTTTTAACATGTAACTAAAATGATATAATAATTAACAAATAGCAGAAAACATTACGACGGTCTTAATTTCTCAACAATGTATCTCAGCCATCAATGGAAAGCTTATTTATTTAACCTTCAGACTTTGTATGTAAATCTCAATTTCAAAAATTGAACAATTATGACTGGTTTTGACAGTCCAGGGTCACATATGTATCAAATGTACATATCAAATGTATTTTCTAAAACAGTAAGACAAATATTATTTGTATCTTCAACTCTGCCACTAAATTTTTTTGAAGTCTGAAAATGATTCTGAAGAACGCTTGTTAAAACATCAAACAGCTTCCTTCTGATTCTAATCAGATTACTGACTACAAATATAAACTATGCAAATGATCAAAAGCTTGCTCTGCAGAATCTGTGCATCACTGGTCTCATCATTTTAATGGAAAAACTATTTTGTTCCACTATTTTGCTCTATTTTGTTGAACAAACTTTAAAAAGTCTGTTTATATTTAATACTACCAGAGTCTACAATAACAAGTGTGTGTTTGTGAGCGCAGTGCACTCGAAATCAAAGGTTTAATTGGTCTGAAAACAAACAGGCCGTCTTGTTTAATCTTCAACAAAGGGTTTGTTCCACTACAGAACTTCCTCTCGTTTCTCTTGTTCAGCTGCATCATCAGTTTTAATATCCTTCAACTACTGATCAATGCTTTCTTTTCATGTCCCTCCAGAAAGCACTATAAAAGTGTGTTTTGAATGCATTTGATAGCAAAGGCATTAGAGTGCACACATTGTATGACTTGTACAGGTTTAAAACAACATGAGGGTGAATAAATTATGAAATATCTCTTTAAAGCAACAGTTAAATTTCCTAAAAATGGACATTCTAAGATTAGGATGAGTTTGTTTCTTCATCAGATTTGAAGAAATGTAGCATTGCATCACTTGCTCTCCAATGGATGTGAATGGGTGCCGTCAGAATGAAAGTCCAAACAGCTGATAAAAACATCATAATAATCCACAAGTAATCCACACCACTCCAGTCCATCAGTTAACATCTTGAGAAGACAAAAGATGTGTGTTTGCAAGAAACAAATCAATCATTAAGATGGTCGCTTTTTCTATTTGCCTCCCACATTAAAATCCACACACGTATTTGTTTAGAGCTGTTTTGGTTTGTAAACAGTGCTTGATGTGTGAAGATTTCTCTCCTGATTCAGACCTGACCACTTTTTCCACTGGAGGAAGTGTTATTATGGATTATGGACTTCTCTTTACTAGATAAATTATTATTATTATATATTAGAGCAAATGTTTTATTACTAAATAAAACCATAAAAAGTACTATAGAATATATAAAAAATTATATAAAATAAAATTTTAAGGTCACTTTAGTGCACTTCAAGAATATGAAACACCATTCCAAATGATCCTAAAGTATTATTCTCACCTGGAGATTCATGGTTATTCAAGCTTTTGGTGTCAGACGTGATAAAGTTGTTTTCAAACGCATTATGAAATCATGGAGTGAGTCAAAGAAAATACGGCACAGGAAAAGATGGTGGTGAAGCTGTTGCAGAAACCACTGAGCAAATGTTTTATTACTGAATACAACTATAAAAAGTACTATAGAATATATAAAAAAAAAAAAAAATTACCAAAAAAAAGAAACTATTTGTTATTCTAATATTCTAAATTAATATTCTAATATTTCACCGCAAAATAAATTCTTAAAATATAAGAAAAGTAAAAAAAATATTTAACAAAAATGATATAATAATTAACAAATAACAAAAAAAAATTACAAATCTTTTAATTTCTCAATATTTTGATTTTTTTGCACCCACAGATTTTAGATGTTCCAACAGCTGTATTTTAGCCAAATATTGTCCTATATCAAATCATACATCAATTTATTCAGCTTTCAGATTATGTATAAATCTTTAAAAATTATATAATAATTAACAAAAAAAATTACAATATTACATTAAATAAAAAAAAAAAACATAAAAATTTTAAATGAACATTTTTAATATTGAACAAAAATGATATAATAATTAACAAATAGCAGATTTCTCAACATTCTGATTTTTTTGCACCCGCAGATTCCAGATTTTTAAATAGTTGTATCTTGGACAAATTTTATTCCTATCAGTGGAAAGCTTATTTATTCAGCTTTTATCTTTACAAATTTGACTCCATCATCTATAATACGTAGAAAAACTCAATTTCTATTTGGCTCCCACATTAAAATCCACACACGTATTTGTTTAGAGCTGTTTTGGCTTGTAAACAGTGCTTGATGTGTGCAGATTTCTCTCCTGATTCAGACCTGACCACTTTTTCTCATATTTTCACTGGAAGTAATTGTTTGAAGTCTTAAAAAAACATCTTCTCAAGATGTTAACTGATGGACTAGAGTGGTGTGGATTACTTGTGGATTATTGTGATGTTTTTATCAGCTGTTTGGACTCTCATTCTGACGGCACCCATTCACATCCATTGGAGAGCAAGTGATGCAATGCTACATTTCTCCAAATCTGATGTAGAAATAAACTCATCTACATCTTGGATGGCCCGGAGTGAGGACATTTGCAGCAAATTTTCTTTTTTTGGCGTAAAGCGTGGGATTATTGTGGCATTAGCATGCGCAGGACAATGCAAACGGACAAACGGCAGCGGAAAAAGCAGCGTCGGGATGAAGCGGATGCAACTACAAACTATGACAGCAGGAACTAGCTAGATGCAGACGATCAGACAGCATGATACCGGACTTACAGCTCTATAGTCTGTTAACGTCGAGGACGGGTTAACCGCAGACCTTAACGTTGAGGACGAAGAGACGGGTGTCTTTCGAACAGCTGGAGCACCAAAACCTTGACTATGAACCCCTGAACCGCTAAACGTGGCGGATGAATTCTTTCCTGAAAGTGTTAAAGAAAACAAAGATGACACCCAAACACCAACAGAACAGAACAAGAAAAAAAATCATGAAAAGTGCTGGAGAATTTAGTCAAAAGCAGCTGGACTATTTTTTCTGATCACTTAGTGAAGTAGCAGTGGATCACACATGTTTTGACCAACACTTAATCTAATATAATCACTAATAAGAGTTATGATTGGCTATTTATTATTGCTATTTACTATTATGGCTATTTAACAGCAGCACAAATGATTTAAATCAACTAATGAATGCACTATATATATAATAAATACAGTTGCTTTTGTCCAAATTCTGCAATGATCTGTATCCTCTAGATGCAGGACACCCTTGATATGTGGAAGAAAGAAGTGATGGCAATCAAGAAAACTAAAGATTTTTTTTTTTTTCTTAAGTCTACATAAATTCAGCAGCTTCATCAGGTTCAAATTATATTCCATATTCTAACATGCAAAAACCCAAATATTTATTTAAAATAAGTATATTTAAAATAAACAATAAATTATAAAAATAATAATAAAATAATATATTTTTTATAATAATAAATAAATATGTATAACATATAATAATAAAAAAATATAAATAAATAATATAATAAATTAAATAATTAAATA